>BOPN01000531.1:144801-162301 GCA_017312705.2 Penaeus japonicus | reverse complement strand
GTTTACGTTAGTTTGTATTCTCCTTTTGCTTGGTAGTTAGAGATCTTGTGCCTGTCACGACTCATATGATTTCTGGAGGGTATGGCGTATGGAAAGTTATGTGGCATGCATGCATCGGTCAATAAATTATTTATGAATTTTTATGTAATTAGTCGGACGCTATTAAGGTAAATTAATTTTTGGGATAATGATGGTATCGAACATGCCCGAAACACGTCAAGGAACAGAATTAAAAATCTTATGAGGAGAAAATTCATCGATATGTCATTCTCTAAATGCATATAGATGAGCTTGTTCCCAAGTCTAATTTCCTATCAAGTTTGTTGAAATTTGGGCTGTTTGCCATTTCGATATATTTCCCTGTTTTTACATGTATATAGTACAAAGTAAAAAGAGCATGGAATCAGGAGATTGATAAGTTTTACAGTATTTATTAGTATGATATACTGAATCGGGCACAAATTGGAGATGGTAATATTGTTTTAGGATACATTAATTGGTACTGCATGAAGTGAAGCTATGGCTTTTGTGCTCTGCCCTCAAAAGCCAGCTTGGACCCAGAAGGCAGAATATGGAAAGTGCACACCCTAGATTTTATCAAAACATTTTATTTGCGGTTAATGTTGATAACTATGACTTCATGTAGTGAGTCAAAGACTTGCCGTTACATTGCATTGTGTTTATTTTGCTAAGCATGTGAAGTGGAGATTTGTTGGCCTTTTCGGAGCACCGAAGGCATGGAGGCGATGTTGATTGGGAGACTAATGGTAGATGTGGTCCTTTCGTAAAAGTAATATGTCTTGGTATATATGAATCTGGCAATTCCTTGTACTGCTTAGCTTGTACTATTTGTATGTCTGGGACTGATATTCTAACCCTAAACCTCGATTCTTTGTCTAGTCTCTGTTTTCATCTTTCTAAAAGATGAGTTTTACACCCCTATAAGAGCCATTCTTTCATAAAGAGAAACTCCTCCCTTTCAGTTATAAATAGAGGCCATATTATCAGCAAGGCAAGTTTTTTGATAATGCAAAAGCTTGATCTTACTAACCAGAAAATCTATATTTCACTGTTTTATGTCTAAAAAATAATAGGTTCCCAGGAGGTGATTGTATGATATGTCATATTACATTTTGTGGAAGGGGAGAGGGGAGGATAAAAAATAAGAGTTTCATGTCATATGTTTGTAAGAAGTTGAAAAAATAATTGAGAAAATGAAACATTTCACTGCAACAGTTCATTAGGAGAATTGTCACATCCATCCATCTATCTATCTATCCATCTATCTATCCATCCATCCATCCATCCATCCATCCATCCATCCATCCATCCATCCATCCATCCATCCATCCATCCATCCATCCATCCATCCATCCATCCATCCACCTATCCATCCAACCATCTATCTATCCCTCCATCCAACCATTTATCTATTTACTTATCTATCTATCTATCTATCTATATTTCTTTCCATCCATCCATCCATCTATCTTATATATTTATACATCTGAGTGTTTATATATTACTTGTTGGCTATCCACAGTACATACATTTGATAATGAATTAACCAAGCTAGTTGCTAGATACAAAGTTTTTTTTATATGAGTGTGTTCCCATTCTGACATTTGCCTTTCTTTTCAGAACAGAGACAATGTAGCACAAATAACCGGACCAGAGAACCAGAGCATCAGACAAGAGATGGCGACTGGTGTTGGCGATCGCTTGTCATGGAGCAGCCACAGCATAGTTCTGGCCAACAGCTTGCACCGTCTCTATGCACAGTCTAGTATGCTAGATGTTAGATTGGTGTGTGATCAAGCGCATATATATGCTCATAAGGTTGTTCTGGCAGCAGGAAGCCATTTCTTCTGGGAGCGCTTGCAGTCCTTAGGCGCAGGAATGGTTGAACTGCAGATGTCCTCTGTAAATCTTGGTACACCTATTACCCCAAGTAAGTTAATGATGTAGGAAATGGAAGTTATTTTAGATAGTAGGACTGGATAGCTAATGATGGATAGCTTGTGATTTCAGTTTGCTTTGAAAAATTGGACTGAGGGAAGTGACTTGGATGTGGTCAGAGTTAATTTCAAATTACGACTTTCATTATTTGGAAATGGTTTTAGATTGATATTTCAGATGTTGTACAGTAACTATAGGGGATGTGAATAACATTCATTATAGAATGTGAATATTAGAACCATACATATCTCTCACATCATGTTAGTCAGAAAGTGTTAGATAGAGAAAAATGTTATGGAAATGTACTTGTTTTTCTGTGAACAAAAACTTTAAGTTTGAAAGTCAACACATGAAATAAGACTGGGAAACTATTGTTATTTCTTGTTGAATTGTCAGTACTGTTTCTAATAAGAAAGGTAAAAATGTTCAGAATTGTCTAAATTTATTTTTGTTTTTCAGGTGACTTGCGAGCAGTAGTTGAATACATGTACTGTGGAGAATTATTGGTGCCACACCACCGCCTGCCCTATGTTCTGGCTTTGGTGCGTTCTCTCCAAGTGTTTGGCTTTCAAACAGATCTAGAATCTCAGTTTATGACTCCTGGTGAAATTCACTATGCAACGGAAACCCCAAATGTGATCGAGGTACCAACCGAGAGTCCTCACATAACACTAGAAGGAACAGTGGAGAGTAATGGCGGGTTGGCCGACCATACGACCCTTCCTCTGCTGACTGTGAAACCCCAGGATCAAAATATTCTTCAAGATCCTCCCAAATATTCTGAGCCTTTGAAATTGGACACAAACCTTGGCACACATGTGTCCTCTACAAATATGTCCTTCAGTGAGCTTTGCACAGCGCCAGGGGCAGAGGGGGATGTTTTTGCTGGGCAGATTAGTCAAGTGAAGCATAATATTCCTTCTGTTTTTGAAAGTTCTGTCCTGGAAGATAATTCTCTGGTCTTCAAGACTCGTCCTCCAGAATGTAGTGAAGTTTTCAGCAAGTCTGATGGAGATGTGTACAGTGGAGCAGTTCTGAATCTCACTAGCGAACCTGATGCCTCGGATGAGGACAACAGAATGGCAAATGCGGGCAAGGACGACCGAGGAGGACAGCGAGATCCAAGACAAGCGAACACTTGCATTCTGGAGGGGGACACAGATGATGCTTACAATACTGTTATGTTGTTGGAAGCACTTGCAGGAGAGGCAGCTGGGAGTAAGACATGATACTTTGGGATTTTATTCTAGTGTTATATGAAATTGTAGTTATAAGAAAAAGAAACTAAGTCAGATTGATATTTTAAAAAATTAAGATCTTAATGAGCTGAAAAGGAATTGATGAAATGGAGAAATAAGAATAGAAATAGAATAGAAAAGGATTTTGATTACTCTAAAGTACTTGTAGAATTCATAATTCATATGGTATTACAGCTCCCAGTCAGGCTGTGGTGGATGTTGACAGTATTTTCCTGACTGAAGATGCAAAGATGGCTATCAGTCCAAGATGGATACGGTCTCGGAAGTCTCTCAGGGCTTCGGCAGAGTCCAGGGCTAGATTGAAAGTTAAAGATAGCATCGGTGGTGTATCTCTGCAAGACACTTCACAGAGACAGTCAACTGTGTGTCCTTCACTTCATGCTTCAAGGTGCTGCTTTTGAGTCTCTTTAGTAGCTTAAGATTAATCACAAATAGTTACTAAAGAATAAGCTTAAATAAAAAATAAAAAAAAGAGAAAAAATACCATTAACCCATTGGATACAGGTGGTGTGAACATGCTGAGAGTATAAAACTATGTGGAGGGCCTGGGTGATGTTAACCCATTTGCGATGGGTGAAGTTATATCACATCATTGGAATATTTTTCTCCCTCTGGATGATGTCCTATTGCACCATGATCTCTCCCTGTAAATACACGTTTTACATAGTTATATACTCATTGCAGTTGCATTTGTATATATACTTTTTTTGTGAAAAAAAAAAAAAAATCCTCCTCTGAGCACCCCGTAGAATCATGTGAGAGAGATCTCTAAGCGGAAAGCTGTGTGCACTAGTTATCTTCCCGGTGGAAGCGGCGTTAGACTAATATGCACCTCATTGTGGATGGGTTAACCCATTCATGAAGGGGGCATTCCAGCCTTGCATGTTACAATGCCGGGGCTCTCGCATAGGCCTAAATCAGTTAAATAAACACCTTATGACATCACCCTGTGAACGGGCCTTGAATGCACAGTACCTGTGGTGTACCACCCGTCCAGAGAGGGTTAATGTGCAAGCAAAATGTGAAGAGGAAGGTGAACTGGACATATTGCAGCAGCTGTCATTGTGGTTGCCTTGAGCTATGGCACTTGAAGCCATAAACACAGATCACCTGTTTCTCCTTCCCATTCATGTTTATTCGTCGGGGATAGTTATTTCTTTTGTTTTTGTTTATGAAAGTTAAAAAGTGTGATAAAAGCTAGATATGTCTCTTGGCGCTCCCTCACTCTGAAATAAAACCTGTCTTGCTGGCCTGTTTTTGTGGTCAAACCAAGGAGAAGAAAGCCCTGTATCCAATGAGTTAATATATAATACCTCTTGTTGAAAAGATGATTGTTTTGGGAGTTTGTGATTTATATATCTTCCATAATCCTGTTTGTGGACATGGATGTATATGTGTTATGTGGAGAGGAACAACTGCAACCCTAAATAGTTTCTCAGAAAACATGTTTATAACAAGCTTTTCCACCAACAACAAATAGTCAGCCCTTGAACCTTTTAGAAATTTAGTGTTGTCAGTATTTGGTACCAGCTAATGAATACCAATACTAATAATTAAGTAGGCACGCAGGAAATTACTATTGGCAGCTCCTCTTGGTGTACCATATGTGCACCAAGAGATGGTTTGTTTCTATATCATATATAGGAGGACTGTGTTTAGTTGGTTTAGAATACTCTGTGGAATGATATAGCTCGAGATGATATTCATATTATGAAATCCGAAGTGAATGAAATATGTGTATCAAATTCAAATAACCATTACTTTGATGATGCAGTCAGTTATATATACAGAAGAGGAAAATTTATCACCCAGCTGGAAAACCATGACATCCAATTTTATACCTTTCTGCACCTATTTGCTGTTATGATTGTAAATGGAATTTACAGATGTTAATGATGTCTGATGTGAATACCACTTGCCTTTATATTTGTTAACCCATTCACGACGGGGGCATTCCAGCCTTGCATGTCACAATGCCGGGGCTCTCGAACGCATAGGCCTAAATCATTTAAATAAACGACGCCGTATCGCGTCCCCAGCGAACGGGCCTGCGCGAATGCGTGGTACAGTAGTGTACCACCCATCACGAGAGGGTTAATACCACTATGCTGCCTACACTTTCATAAAGAGCTGTGCTATCTTGCTATTGAAAACATAATATTGATAAATGATGAAGAGATCTTGCTCTTGTAATAGATGAATATTTTAGAATAACTGAAGAGATAGAGAAGGAAAATATTGTGACCCAAGTTTTCATGGCTTTCACTACCATTCTAGAACCAAGCATATTGTACATGATTTCAATAACATTTTACATATTTCTTAATTTAAAGAAAACAGTTCATTATAGAACTTTTTCAAGTACTTTTTCCAAGAATCATTTTATTTCAACATGTACCTTTACTAGAAGGGACAGCAGTATATTGAAAGATATATGTATTTTGTTACATGTCATAGTTACTTTGAAAGTTAACTGTTGTGCTATTATTCATATGCATAATTGGAACAACTACTATTTAGGGATTACCAATTCTCTTTTTCCACAGCCCTGGGGAAGAAGCAAACATATCTGATGCCAAGGAGAGTTGGATGGTGGTGGTGCCAGAGAGTGCTGGTGGAATTCCCCTTGTGCAGCAAGCAACCAGTATCAACACAATGCACACGCAACTTTCTCTGCCTCACTCCTCACAAGAGTTATCTCATGACCACACTCCAACAATTCATGTGGATTCAACATCATTAACTAGTCAAGCTACAATTCCTCCATTGGCAACTGTTACCATGGCATCACCCATTATTAGTCAGGCTTCATGTGCCAGCACCATACCTGTCTTAACACATTCCTCAGTCTCCAATCCTGGTACATTACTTGGTCATTCTTCGATTCCTAATGCAGCTTCCTTGCTAACCCAGTCATCGTTACCATTTACTCCGTATATTCAACCCTCCCTCCTTTCCACAACTGTCCTAAATCAGTCTGATGTAACACAGCCACATCAAGCACTCTCTACTATCCCTATGCAGGTCCTTTCAGCACAGTCTCTGGACTCTGAGGTATCGATATCATATTCTCCAAATGCACCATATTCAGTCACTGCTAGCTCAGTTAGCAGTCAATCATCCCTGCTCCCTATGCATGTTCAGACGCAAGGTTCAGTGGCAACTGGCCTTCCCACCACACAGGCTACCATCATTTCAACTTCTCCTATGACTTCTTCAAGGACAAGTTCAGCTGCCACCTCTCATTCAGGGGTCTCTTCCACTTCCTCACATGCCACTTCATCTTTTAACCCAATTCCACTTGTATCCCATTCATCTGTATCTTCAGCTCCTGATCTTACTCCTTCAGGAATTTCACAGTCTAGCATTTCTACTCCTTTAATCATTCAGTCGACCATTGCTAGTAACATCCTTCTGACACAGCCACCCATTTCAGCCCCTGTCCTAGCAGGTCCTTCAGTTATCAGTACACCTATCCTTACTCAGCCCAATCCTAACATCAGTCCAGTAGTTATTCAGCCTGCCATCCCAGCAGTTCCTCCTCCTGAACTGTCTCCCAGTACATCAACCATAGATCATGCATCAGGAGTACCAGAGCTGACTTTTTCAAGTTCAAATTCAACAACTCCCAGCAGCTCCTCCCCTGCTACTTCATGGTCAAATTCTCTGGAGCTCTCTTATACTACTGCATCTATGGTTGACTCACCCATTGTGACCCTGTCTTCCAGCTCCAGATCAAACTGTCATATTACTATGACATCCACTTCATCATCACAAGAAAATGACATTCCTTCAACTTCGTCCTCCACTATTCTTTCTACAAGAAGTTCATCATCAACTGACACTTCTGCTATTGCTACATCTGCTAGCAGCCTAACTACTGCCACAGTAACTTCTGTCACCTCTGCCACCATTAAGGAATCTTCCGAAACAACAAACATATGCACGAGTCCCATCAGTATCACGCCATCAAGCCCAGATCAGATACCAGATTATCCAGCTGAAAGTGAGGAAGATGATAGTCATGAATGCTCTCACTGTCCCCGAGGCTTTAAGACATTGGATAAACTCACCTTACATCTGTGGGAGGAACATGAGATTGGAACAATAGTCAAATGTAAGTCCGACAGAATTTTCCATATTTTTGTTTTATTCTCTATCATGAAAAATATTGCTTAATCATATTAACACGTATAAAAAAGGTGAAATTAAAGAAAATGGGTGTGATACTCTTTTGTTTACTGTTAAAGGTAAATTTAGCTGAAACTAAGCTGAACTTTTTACTTGTAGCTTAGCATTTAAGCTGTGTTAACACACACATGTGCACATGTATTTATATGTATTTATGTGAGAATATATGTGTGCGTGTGCGTGAGTGAGAGGGAGTGAGGGAGTGAGGGAGTGAGGGAGTGAGGGAGTGAGGGAATGAGGGAGTGAACACACACACACACACACACACACACTCACACACACACACACACACACACACACACACACACACACACACACACACACACACACACACACACACACACACAAAGACATGAGTGTGGATGAGCTTATATCTGCATACATCGCCTATAAGTATTTGAAAAAATTATGCCCTGGAATAGAATCATTATCCTCTGACTATTGTATTCATAAATGCATTGACAGTATAGCTCGCTCCATGTATAAAAAAATGAACATGAATGATTGAAGCCACGATTCTTCAATTCAGAATACACAAATTAAACCGTGTTGTATCCTTTTAAATCCACGAATCTTTTATCGGACGATATGTAAAACCAAAAAAATGATAACAATAAGCAATTAGATTCCATTAGTAAATGATGAAGGAATATACTATATATCTCATGTATTAACAAAACAGATTGCTCTCCACTTCAGGTTTTTAGGGCGAGGGAAATATATATAGATAGATAGATAGACAGAGAGAGAAAGAGAGAGAGTGAGAGAGTGAGAGAGTGAGAGAGTGAGAGAGTGAGAGAGTGAGAGAGTGAGAGAGTGAGAGAGTGAGAGAGAGAGAGAGAGAGAGAGAGAGAGAGAGAGAGAGAGAGAGAGAGAGAGAGAGAGAGAGAGAGAGAGAGAGAGAGAGAGAGAGAATGAGAGAGAATGAGAGAGAATGAGTGAATGAATGATAGTTATGTAGTACATGTCATTGGTTGAGTTGTTCTACAAATTATTTTTCCTCTTTTATCCAGGTCAACTATGTGATTTCAGTAGCCCCCTGCAAAGAACACTGGTTAAACATGCCTCGTCCCACATAACAAAAGACAACAACACCTGTGCCATCTGCAGCAAGAAATTCAAGACACGAGCCACAATCAAGACCCATCTCCGGGTACACCTTGGAGAAGAGGTCATGTACAAGGTAGTTTTCCTTTTGCCACCATTGTTTTTTTCTTTGATGAACAGTTCTAAAAGTCGGGTAAACAGGAATATATTAAGCAGTATATTTAATTGACACCGTTTTGAAAGTTTGTATTTTGATATGAATTTTATATAAATGTTAACCCACTCACGACGGGGGCATTCCAGCCTTGCATGTCACAATGCTGGGGCTTTTGAACTCTTAGGCCTAAATCAATTAAATGGCTGGCACCATATTGTGCCACCCGGCCACCGGGCTTTTGAATGAGCGGTACAGTAGTGTACCACCCGTCCAGAGAGGGTTAAAATATGTTTTTAGCAATTTTTTTTTTTTCTCCTTTTGATCATAAAAGAGGATTAATGATATTAGTTTTGTTAAGGTGACAAGCTGTATAACAAAAATTAAAGCAACCATCCATCAATTTTGTTTATGAAATGAAGTCAACAACGACGATATCTTACAGTGTGACTCGTGTCCAGTGATGTACAGCCAGAAATTCAATCTCATCAAGCACATGGCCTCCAAGCATCAAAGGGATGCTGATGGGCAGCCTCTCACAGAGCCCCTCACTTGCCCCTACTGTGCCTTTTCCACACTTGCAGAATACAAACTGAAAGCTCATATTGTAAGTTTGTTATTTGTTTTGTTTCAGTGTATAATAATTCTAGTCTTTAGAATGTTTAAAGGAATTGTATTTTTTTTTTTTTTTTTTTTTTTTTTCAGGCTGATATTGCTGTATTTAGAATTTTGATGTTATGTGTTTTTTTATAACTTTTGTTCTAGAGAAATCTCTTCTAACCTAAAGTTTTTGAGGAGGTTTTACCCTTTGCAAGTTGGCTCAGGAAATTGTGAATTTCAGTATTTCTTTGAAAAGAAAGATATTGCATTTTACTCAAACAAATATATTTCAGGTATTGTTTGGGAAAATTTAGTGGTAAAAAAATGTGACCTAAGGTTGTCTGCAAAGATAATACTTTTAAACTGAAAAAGTATTGATTATTTTGTTGAGTTCTTCATCTATTAAGAATAAAAAGATGTGAACTACAATCTATTACTCTGCTAATTTCATCAGAAAGTGCCCTTAAGCAGCCAGAAAACTCTTCCCACACTTTATCAGTCCCCTAGCCTAACAATGTTACAATTTGTGGTTGTGATTTCTGACTAGGAATCATCCTGGAGTTCCCCACAAGTTAGAAGTTAGAAAAGATATAGTTAAAAAATATATATGGTTAGCACTTATAGGTCCATTGCAATATTTTTATTTAGATATGTAAAACTGGTTTTGATATATCATCTTGAAAAATTGTCCTCCAGGTCCGGCGTCACACCGTTGACAAGCCCTTCAAGTGTGACCATTGTACATATGCTACGACAGAAAAGACAGCCTTAGCCAAGCATTTGAGAACACATACTAAGGAGCGCCCCTATATCTGTGAAACGTGCGGTTTCCAGTAAGTGCAACACCTCCATTGCTAAATGTCAATTACTTGAAATTATATATCCTTATATGTGATTAACACATTTATTGCATTTACATTTACTTTGGTCTCTTTGATTTCAGTGCCTTAACACTAAGTAGCCTTTGGCGTCATCGCCGTAGCCACACGGGTGAAAAACCCTATGAATGTGAACAGTGTGGCCAGCAGTATGCAGACAGCAAGCGTCTGCGAGATCATATGTATAAACATAATAATGTCAAGCCGTTTATGTGTCACAAATGTGGCTACACCTGCAGGCGCAAAGATAATTTACAGGTTTGTCATGGATACCTCCAGAGTAAAATAAATGATACAAAGTTAATAGTGCAAAATTTGTGTATACTTGGGTAACTTTTTTTTTTTTTACATCTTTTTCAGTGTCTGTTAAGCTGCAAGTAGTTGTTACCAAAACTTGTGAGGAATATCAAGATAACCAATATAACTTTTCTAAGTAATTTTAATTGCATTCCAGACTCACCTTCAAAAAATGCACAAGCTAGAAGATCAAAAAGGTGCCGTTGTTTCAGAATCTACAGCTCCAATGTCTGGTAGGTAACATGTTAAAATGATAAGTTTGTATAGTGTGTTACAGTTCTATAAGTTAGTTTGATTTATGTGATGCCCATTGAAAGGTTCATTCTTTCTCTCTCTCTCTCTCCTTCCCTTTTTTACGCTTTTCCTTCTGTTCAATTTTTACCCTTAGTAACTGCCACCTAAAAATGAACTAGTTTTAGGTTACCTTGCATAAATCACTTAAGATTATCTAAAAACAACCTTGAAGCTATCAATACAGTAAATTTGTATTATAGTAAAAACATCCTGATACAAAGTTAAAGGTTTACTGTTAAGTGAAATGCAATTCAAAACATGAATTGCTGCTGATTTGAGTCATTCCCCATTGTAAACTGTATATGTAAATGCACCAAAAGACGTACTGTAAAATATGCATGCAAGCAAATGTATTATTGTCACTGATTTCAGTGAGAGTATATATTTTAGTTAAATAATATTACAGGAAATACGTTAAATGTAGTATACATTGCACATAGGCATACTTTTGGTGTGATTTTGTAACTTATAGGATATTACTGCATATGAGTTTTAGATAGAGAACCATGATAGGTTTTGGATATTTGTATTTTCTAGGAAAGAACACGTTTGAAGTAAATGTTGCTGTCTTTTACTTTAGGGAAAACAAAGAGAGCAAAAGGAAGCAGTATGGCTAGATCCAGTTCCTCAACTGTAAAAAATGCATCAGAGACATCAGGCATATCAGGAACAGCTCAGATGTCTAACTTAGATGATGTCAAAGTTAAAGTGGGACCAGATGCATCAAAACTGCAGGTACGATATAATTATAACTTTACGTGAACTGTAAGACATTTGGATTTCTTTTATTTCTATGTAACAGCATGTCATTTATAAGTGTCCATTAGTGTAACCCTTTCTTTATTTGTACCAAAAGGTATGGGCAGATCATAGCTATGAGGCTCGAGGTGATAGTGGATCTCTGTTAGTAAGCAGCACAGGGCAAATTATGGGCTGTGCTGGTGGGGAAGTAGACCCTGCAAGTGGGCGAGAACTAGGATCATCCCACAGAACCTATACTACCACCACCATTCCCGCACAGACAATACCACGTAAGTATTTTCTTCATGTAAAGTCTTCTGGTGCTGCTGTTTGTTTTGGGCAATGATTGTAACTTTACATATGTACGTTTTTTGTTTGTTTGCCAAAGGAAAGTAAACTTGTTTTATTAGAGAAGAGAAATACAAACTATATTTGCTGCTCATAAGATGTTTTCATTCACTTGTATTAGTGATGCCACATAACATTTGTATTATGTTAAAATTAAAGTATCAAATATATTTCTGAATATTTAAATAATTATAGTCAGCAGAATAATTTGTTCTTTAATGTTAATAAGCTACAGGACCTGGATGCTTGGGAATGAGTGGAGCAACACCAGCACTTCAGTTAAGTTATCTTCTGCCTGTTACTGCACCAGCAGACCCAAACATCACCCTGGGAACATCAGCTGAAGGAGTCATATTGGTTGGCCAAACAGAGGTCTCTCACACAGCCAAACCTTTCATGTAGATATATATTTTATGTGGAGGTAAAAACACATTGCCTAAAATGTGTTACTTTTATATTAACCACTGTGATAAGCTACACAAATTTAATTTTTAGTTGTAATTTCATTGTGACACACTCTCTATACATCAAGAGTGTAACAATTAAAAGTATACCAAAGAGACAAATAGTGTATTGAGAAACGGTAACTGTGTATAATAGAGGAATATATATTTTTAATAAAACTTAGTCTTTTTATCACCTGAAAATTTTCATCATCATCATGATTATCCATAGCCAGGTGGCCGTAAGTACACAAGTTGGCCATCACCAGTTCTTTCCACTTTTTCTGATCTGCAATTCTTGTTGCATTGTATGGTGTCATTTACGTCCAATTTGAAATGTTTGACAACCAGTTTTTTTGTGGTCTTTCTCTGCTTCTTATTCCAGGTGCTCTACCATGCAAAATGGTGTGAGCCAAGCTCAAGTCATCATTGTGGCAAGAAATGTGGCCAAACCATCTCAATTTTCTTTGCTTGATGGTGGAGAGCAAAGAAGCATTATTTTCACTTTTCTGTATAATTTCCTCCTTAACACTTTCGTTGGTTGGGTGTGCTGTGTTTGGAACTGTTAGCATCTTTCTGAAGCACTTCATTTCAAAGACATTCACTCTTCTTTCAATATCAGTATCCAACATCCATGATTCACAGCCTAATATCACAGTGGCTTCCATAAATTGCATCTTCGTTTTGATTGCCATGGCTAATTTGGTCATGGCTGCTGTATTGAGATACTAATTTTCACTTCTTTGATTGAGTACAAGTCGTTCCTGATTTGACTACCAAGATACTTGAAATGGTTTCTGCTTTACCTAATTTGCAATATATTGCTAAAATAAATTTGTGGAATGTATATAAAGCCAGCAACCTCCAGTGTATTGAATGCAGTGCTCATGTATTGTGGTTAGTATTCCATATTTTATGCCACAAGCTGAAAGTCATCTAAATCAAAATGGAGAGTTTAATGTGAATTTGATGTCCACTACAAAATGAGTTCGTGTGCATCCAAACAAATTTCAAATAATAGGATGTTCAGATATTAAAACCATAGCAATAGACAATTGCACATGATGTTAATCACAATAAACTTTTGGATATCAGTGCTACATTTATATACTGACCATTATTCACCCTACTTGCTTGATCAACCTTGCTGAAAATGCCTACAAGTACATTCTTGCTCATTTTGTAGTGGATTGTCACATTTAAAGAAAATGAACTATAGATAGTATAATCTATCTACAGTTATTTGTAGATATTCACAACGGTTCTTTGTGCCAACATATTTATATTTGTCATAGCTGTACAAAAGACAATTTTTTATAATTCTGTCAAACAGATTATTAGTTAGCTTCAGCTGTTGGAACTGGGGAAATTAGATGAAGAAATAGGAAATTGGAAATGATTTTCAAGGTGGAATTTTAGTGGTAAAAAAAAGGATAAATACACTTATTTCATTTTATTTGAAAAATAAAGGAAACTAACAAAAAAGGCCTATTATTACATTCACATCTCCAAGAAAGAGTTGACAATCTGGAAGCATTTGACAAATGGTCGCCACCAAAATTCGAAAACGTACCATAATACTGGAATTAAATTTTTACTTATATAATTATATATATATATATATCAGCTGACCACATCCTCAAGTCTCGCGTGACAATAGCCGGGCTACATATGCATTGTTTTTCCCATTGACTTCGTCACGTAATCTCTTGATCTCCGTCTCCAGATCTTGCTCATTCATATTATCAATATCTAATGAAGAAGCTTTGCTGAGAAACTCCTCAATTAGCTTTTCCCCTTCCTGTTATGAAAAGAATTAATATTTAATAATATTTATCAAGAATAATGGGATTCTCTATAAGCAAATTGGATAGAAATTGCTTGCTACCTACTTGTTTCTCCAAAATAATGGGATTCTCTATAAGCGAATTGGATAGACATTGCTTGCTACTTACTTGTTTCTCCAAAATAATGGGATTCTCTATAAGCGAATTGGATAGACATTGCTTGCTACTTACTTGTTTCTCCAATTTCCTCTTTTTGACGGTTTCCTCTGAATCATCCTCATCACCAAAGTCGTCTTCTAGTTCTCCAGCCTTTCTTTTGGCATACTGGTTTTGTAAAAGAAGAAGGAATTATAAAAAGCACAAAAAAAGAGATGGAACAAAAGAAAGACAGAAGAGAAAAATCGGGTCAGGTTAGTGTTATCTCATTGCATTGATAATGAACACTTAGAAATTTGATTAAAAGGGAATAGAAGACTGTAAGCTAGTTTGCACTAACCTCTATCACACTTGAGGGGAAGTTGGCCAGCTCTGCGACATGGATTCCAAAGCTACGATCACAAGGGCCAGGTTTTACCTGAGTGGTAAGAGAAAAATTTACACATTTATAATATATGTGGTATGAAAGATTCCCATTACCAAACAAGTATTAGTTTAGGAAGTTATTGTTTTGAGTAAATTGAATAATATGAACTTACTCGGACATATCTATAGATAATGATGGTGTAATTACGTGGGCGATACTGAAGTTTTGTGAATACACAGGGAAATTATACAGAAATAGATTTTTATTGCCAAAATTTCAATGACATTGCAAAAAGTTGCATTTGCATAATAAGTAAACATCATAAGCATCTGACAACAAACAGCAGTTATTTAGAACAGCTAGATTGTTTTAAAACTTGACAATTGCCTACAAAAGACACAATGAGAACATGATTCAATAAATATGATTAACAATACATACTTTCATCCTTTTTATACAATATTGTATGTACCGTACTGTATGTCTAACAAGTATCTATTGAGTTCATATGAGATATACCATTGCTGCATCTACTATAATTCCTACTTTTGCATGTGATTCACCTAACTTCACAGCAGATAACACTAGATATGGGCTTACCTGATACAAGAGAGTTAGGGCACCATGTGCAGTTGTGGCTGTCACATGATAGTTCTGAACACTGTCCACTTCATCTGCTAGGGCTGTGAGCTCATGGAAATGAGTAGCAAAGAGGCAGAATGCTGCAATCTCCTTGGCAATGTATCTATAAAAAAGAAAAGAAAAGTCACAGTTAACTGATAATTTGTCTTCAGGATTCCACATATTCATTAAAAAAAAAACATATGTCAGTTCCCTAACTATACTTTTTAGATAAAGATTTATTCATTCATAAGAAATACAGGTATAAATATGGTGAGCTTATTCTTCATTCAAATTATTCTAATGACACAAAAGCATGAAATATTTACTCTGATATGGCCCATGCTAATCCAAAGCCATCGTACGTTGATGTACCACGTCCCAGTTCATCAATGATGATCAATGATTTGTTGCTTGCCGACTGAAAATAAAAGATTATATTAGTATACATTATTTGCAAGATAATTGGTAAATTTTTGATGTCAACAGAAAAAAAATTCATAGAGGTAAAAATGTTCTTACTCTTAAAATAGTTGCAGTCTCAAGCATCTCTGCCATAAATGTTGACACACCCTTAAGTTGACAATCTCCAGCACCAACCCGAGCTGTAAGATATTTTAAAAATATTTACACTGAACTAAATACATGAACACATGCAATAGTAAGAAATCATTCAGGTGACTCATTTTTGTGCATGAAATTCTATTGAAGATTCAAATATTTTCCAGTGTGTATTCACTTCCTCTGATGACATTTCCTTACCAAGAATACTGTCTACTATGGAGATTTCTGCTTCCTGACAAGCAACAAACGACCCAATCTGAGCCATTAAGACTGCCGCACCCACAGACCGAAGGAAAGTGCTTTTACCTCCCATATTGGGTCCAGTGATTATGTGGAACAATCCATTATCTGAAACATTTAAATGTTACATTATTGAAAGTAAAAATAAATTATATACTGTCACTAGTTTCTCTATATCTCAATTATAAAATAGCAAGGTATTTTAATAATCATGCTTCATCCAAAGTTTCCATGTCTAACCTTTGTCAAAAGTACAATCATTTGGTATAAATGATACATCATCCTGAAGCTCCAGGCAAGGATGACGAATCTCCTGTAATTTCATCACGCCTGCTCCCTGTTCCAAAAGTTTAGGTCGTACATAGGGAATGGGTGCAGACACTGCAGCAGTTGCAAGGGCAAAGATGCAGTCCAAAGTAGCAAGCACCTGTCCTAAGTTTTGTACTACTTCCACATACCCAACTGTTGGTGAGACAAAGATATACAATAAGATGTAAGTGAAATAATTAGTGTTGGTATGCATTTATATATATCTGTACCACCTTCTAAGGTATACATGTATTTCTAAGGGACCACCTGTTCCTAAGCGACAGGTGGTCTCTTTGGGAGCCACCTAGGCAAAAACAAAATTATATGAAATTCATGAATTCTCATCTCACTTATGGCTGCAAAATGACTATAACTAAACTTGTGTATATTCTTTACATAGGAAACCGACCTGCAATATTCATAATTTCCTCTACCACAGTTTTTTGCTGCTGCACATACTCTTCCTTTGATGCCATGTGCTGCTCATTCAAGTCCTGAAGGGCATTATTCCTAAACCTCACACCAGCTTTGTTTGTATCAATCATGTGGTAGCTGCGATTATTTCGTAGCACTTTCTCCTCCTGCAAGATAATTTCGACAGGTGACACATTTGAAACTGATATATTAACAATGCCTGTTTGACAATGTTATGATATCGGTACATGGTATAAAATACTCATCATTTCATTTTGGTCACTAAATAAACAGCATTATCAGCAGATAGCAAAGGGCAATCATAATGGGTGAAATAATTAAGGACAACATATTTCTATCTATCAGGGTAATATATATAAATATATATATATATATATATATAAAAAGATCTTTCTAGGTTTGGAACAAACTACAATATTGCTGGTAAAATTATTCTCTTTCATCAGTTGAATTACCTTTAGTGTCACTCTGAAGTAATAACCAAGCTGAGCATTGGACTCAAGCTTTATACTCTTCCCTGCTTCTAGACAGAGGTCATTAGCTGCCTTTCTCAGCTGGTTCTGGATATCCTTTTCTAGGCCATTCATGGTTTCTCTCAATTCTGTTGACAAAGTGGAAGTTGTAATTTATTTATTTATTTATTTATTTATTTTTTTTTTTTAAACCATCTAAGTTACATATTTTGAGTATCAGTTCTAGAAATTCACCCATCTTCTCATAGGAATTATGATATTCTCTGGTATATATATATATATATTTTTTTTTGTATAACCACACTTCATCTAACAGTCATCAAAATATCAAGCAAAT
>BOPN01000531.1:122301-124801 GCA_017312705.2 Penaeus japonicus | reverse complement strand
GAGAGAGAGAGAGAGAGAGAGAGAGAGAGAGAGAGAGAGAGAGAGAGAGAGAGAGACAGAGACAGAGACAGAGACAGAGACAGAGGCAGAGACAGAGACAGAAACACAAGCACAAACAGAGACAGAGACAGACATACAAACAGACAAACAGGTAGACAGAAACAAAGATACTGAGATCACTCAGAAAACGAAGAAGGGTAAGAAAGAGAGACAAATAAAGAAGGGGGAGTACAATCAAGAGTTAAAAAATAATGAAAAAGAAACAAAGAAAAAAGTGGTAAGAGGAGGGAGAGGAAAGGTAAGAAGGAAAGAAAAATACAGCAAAGGAATAAGTGAGTTATACATACAACATGGAAACCACATGGAAAAGACAAACGAAATGGAAACAGGAAAACAAAAGAGAGAAAGATCATATTAATAAGGGTAGCTCCGTGATTTTCTTTTCTAGCATTAATAATCATAATGGCAAATAATACTCATAATCAACTGCCATCTTGCACTGCTCTTGCATCATGTTTGTTATTTAATGAACTTGATCATAGCCATTTGATTTAACCATTTTTCTTACTATTTTAAAATTGCAATGCGCTTTAATACGTTTCGTGTGTTGGTGTAATCCGTTATTCTCTCTGGAGTGAAAATATTTCTAATTTTCGGAAAGAGTGAAAAAGTATTATTCCAATAATGATAGGTGTCTGAGATAGCTGGGTCTCTTACTTTCTCAGTTCTTGTGTTTCTCTCTCTTCGTGTTCCTTTTCCTTGTTCATTGCTTTTCTCTATTCGTTTTTTTCTATATTTTCCTGAAAAACACTCCTTCTCTCATCCCCTCTGTCTTTCTTTGTCTATCTTTGTCTCTCTGTCTCATCCCCTCTGTCTTTCTCTATCTATCTCTGTCTATCTATCTGTCTGTCTGTCTGTTTGTCTGTCTATCTCTCTATCTCTCTCCCTCCCTTTCTCTCTCTCTCTTTAGCTCTCTCCCTCTCTCTTCCCCCAACCTCCACCCTAGGATCTGTATATAATTAAGTCTATGATTAACTTCATACGCACAATGTAGTTTCTTTTCTTTATATATCTATTTCGGGAAAAAAGCCATCTTCTCTTTCTCCTCCTCCCCCTTCCCCCTCCTCACCCCTTCTCCTTCTTCCTCCTTCTCCCTCCTCTCCCCCCTCCTATCTTCACTCCCCCCCCTCCCTGTCTTTTCTCCCCCTCCCCATCCCTTCTCCTCGTCCCCTCCTTCTCCCTCGTCTTCTGTAATTAAGGGAGCAAGGAAGAACGTAACGTATTCCATAACTGGCCATTGCAGCATGTCGGGAGGGCGTGATGCCCTGTTCTGGAGCGTAATTAAGGGTCTTCCAGTACGGCAATCAGCTGGGACGTCGCTCCTGGAACTGATCATGATGGCGTTAGAGAAAATGGGAAATTTGTTTTTATATAGAAAACGGGTTGTGTTGCGATTTCTGGGAATTGGGGATGGGAGACTATTGTGGTTATATTGTGCATAATATGTATCTATGTGCATCCGTATGTATATGCATGTGTGTGTGTACTTGTTTGCGTGTATGTATAGTATGGATTTACGGTTTTGTCTGTGTGTACATGTGTGTGTGATTTTTTAAATGTTTGCACAATATACATTTACTTTTTTCTGTTTGTGCATGCGTGTGTATATGCATCTGTGTGTGTGACCTTGCTTGCATGTATATAGAGTATGTATTTACGGTTTGTCCATGTGTGCATGCGCGTGTATATGCATATGTTTGTGTGTATGTGTCCGGGCGCAGTTCCCAGTCTCGTGACGAGAGCACACTGCATGGGGACCTCGAAGGCGCACCAACCAGCCTCACTGCGGGGGCTTAACAAATCACCGGCCATTCTAATTTGCGCAGCTTGATGACAGGCACACCGGCGTGAAAAATGACATCGAAAAAAAAGCTAGAAAGTATAGGTAATTTGCTCTATTACAAGGGCGCTATCCGCTCCCTCATGTGCCCTTACGCTCTCGACTCGGCTGGGGAATAAATCAAGGAAGTAATTAAACAAATTCTAGTTATATTTATTGGTACTTCTGCTCTGCATGATATGTGAGGGGAAGGGAAGGAAGGGAAGGGCATGGAAGGGTAAAAGGGGAAGGAAAGGGTGAAAGATGAGAATAGGGAAATGGTGACCTTGATTTGCTTCTAACTGAAAGGAAAGTCAATGCAAAACAAAAATGGTGTTATTAATATCAATTAATGTTCTTAACTATAGGCCTACTAGTACTACTAACACCATAGTGATTAAAACTAAAACAACCTTTGATGATTGTAATACTGACGAAGTTGATGATTATCATGATGAAAAATAAGAGAAAAGATGATGATGATGATGATAATGATAACAACAGTGGCAACAATAATAAAGTTAATAATATAACAATTAATAGCGATAAAGATGTTAATAGAAAACATATGAAAATAACAACCCTAATAATGACGATAATGTATTAGTAATTATCACGTTA
>BOPN01000531.1:109801-114801 GCA_017312705.2 Penaeus japonicus | reverse complement strand
TATATATATTAATATGCATGCATATACCAATGTATATAAAGAGAGATAACCAAACCAAATAGGAAGAACAAAAAAACAGAAATATCTTCGTCTGGACACAACACCCACGCAGAAATGAACAGAACTTCCCTCACCATACCTATTGTACCTATCGACCCCGGTTCTCCCGAAGAGTACGTTGCTAATCACTACCTCTCGACACGCAGTGAGCGGCGGGGACATAGAGGGCGTTCGCGTGGGCATGGGCTTGGGTAGCGCCCCCTCCAGGTGGCTGCTGGAGATGCTTCGTCACCAGGAAGACCTCATCGCTCAACTCGAAAAGGAAAATGAGTTTTTAAAAGTAAGTGAAATGAAAAAAAAAGGAAAAAAGAAAGTCAGTGGTATTTTAGTGTGATTCAGTGTGTTTTGTCCCCTTGTTTTTTAAGGTGTTGGGATGAAAAGGAATTGTTTTAAGATAATAGATTTATTAGATATTGTTACACTTACCGAGATTTGTACATTAGTTTTTCGTTTGAAGATGTAGTGTAGTGTGTATAGCATAGCAACCGTTGCTAAGGGAGGTGTGTTGTTTATCTCTTATCTCCCCAAAATAGAGTCACTGATAACAGATGCACTAATATCGGGGTTAAATACATTTGATTTTAAGGGACGGTGCAAATTCTGTTTAAAGTAAAAACAAGTACAAGATAGACAGAAAGAGATGTTAGAACATAATAATATGTATTTAAAAATATCGGCCATTAATTGCAGACAAAAAAGAAGAAAAAAAGAAAAAGAAATGTATATGCGAAGAACACAAGAATAAAATGTTTTGATGAGAGTCATGCACCGAACATTCATAAATTCAACTTTTAACGATTTCTCTCCTTCGTAATCTGGAAATACAGCAGACATCTAGAATGAAAACCACCCCGGAAAAGAGGCTAAATAACCTCAAGATCATTAATAACTTGGTCTAATTAGTTCGATCCCAGCACAATTCCGAATCTCCATCGCCGCATTCCCAGGTTAGTCTTGAGGTTAGGAATTACGCGGGCAATTTGCATCACGTTTAGCATTCCTGATGATGAGGGACTACGGGCTCAGTACAATTCTGATTCTCGAGTGATGTAGTGGAATCGATTTTACTGTATTTGCGGTTGTTTTATTTCTTAATTTCTAATTCGTTTCCCTTTTCGTTATTATCTTGTTCAATTGTGATTTTTTTTTCAAGTGGTGGAAACTATGATTTGCTTATTCGTTCATTCATTCGATAGTCACTTGTCTTTTTTCAAATCCGATGTATTGGGAACTATAGGCCTATTCATTTATCCTTTCACTTATGGATTTTAGTGGATTTCGTTATTCACTTGTCTTGTTTTTAAAGAATCTAGTTCGTGAATTGTATATTTTTTGTTTCTTTTTAGGATTACGTTAAATAACTGTGCAGGTTAAGTTCGAATGGCTTATTTCGTTTATAGTTTTCGTATCAATTTAACCGAATTGGAAAGAGATATAATTTTTCATGTATCAAATCTAATGTTATATCTAATTGTCAACCTCGCCCCCCCCCTCAAAAAAAAAGATAATAATAAAATAAAATTTAAAAAAAGGAAATATAGGAATACATAAAGAGTCGGAGGTAAAAAGATTAGGAGAGAGGTAGGATGAGAAGGCGGAGAAAGAAGACGAATAAGGGAGGAGGAAGAGAAGGAATGATAATAATGATAATAACGATAAAGATAATGATTATAATAATGATAATGATAATAATGATAATAACAATAATGATGACAGTAATAATGATAGTGATAGTGATAATGATAATGATGATGATAGTAATGCAATAATAATACTAATGATAACTACAATGATGACAGTAACAATGATAATAAGATTTTTTAGAATAATAATAATGATAACAATAACAATTATAATGATAAGAAAGGCAGTAAAAAACGCTATACACAAAATAAGTTTTTTTCTGCAATAGTATAGACGCGAAATGGTATTTTCTTCCTTCAGTAACAACAACAATGATAATGATAATAATAATAATAATGATGATTATAATAATAACTATAATAATAATGATAACAGCAACAATAACAAGGATAATAACAATGATGATAACAGTAAGGATAATAACAATACTAACAACAACAATGATAATGATAATAATGATAACAATGATAACCAAAATAATAATAATAATGATAATAATACCCTAACAACAACAACAACAAAGAATAACATGAATAACAAGAGAAAAAAAAAGACGAGCAGAAGAGGAAAAAAAAGAAACGAAACAAAAAAAAAAAAAAAAAAAATCCACTTTCCTTCCAAGTCCTACTTATTTCCAACGTTCCTTCGCAGCGGGAGGTCGTATCCATAGGTGAAGGAGTGAAAGCCATGACGCAAGAGAACACGGAACTAAACAGGAGACTAACGGAAGCTCTGAATCAAGCCATCAATACAGTGAGTAATTATTTCGTGGAACAAGAAATCGAGAATGAGGGATTTGATGGTCGGTTTGGTTGTCAAATGTTTTCGTTACTTGTTTTGCAGTTTCGTTTTTTTTTTCTTTTTTTTTTTTCTTCTTTTTTATGAATGGGATGTTGTTATATATTTGGGTCGTCGATTTTTTTTTAGGTTTCTATGGAGTGTAATTCCAAGGGTTCTTTACATGGCATTAAAAAAAATATATATATTTTTTGTATTTATGATTAATTTGCATGCAGGCTCGGTTGCCTCTAGTCACATCAAGTACATTTCTAGACCATTTTATACTTGCAGGGCGAAGGCTCCGACGCTTCTAGTTACAACTTAGAAGAGATGGATGAGGCCATTCAAAGACAGATGACAGCACTAAGCAGGTTAGTGACATTTATATCAACATCAACATCAAAGTTCATTATCGTAAAAGCGTATTACGACCACGAGTGCTTTCGAATGAAAGGCCTTTATGAGACCAAGCACTCATTCTTATTGTTTATAAGATGCCTTAACGTTTGTAGATGTGCAACATTCGTGATGGATATCAGACATGAAAGCTGAAATTACCGCTTGCTCTTGAAATAGATATTGCAAGTTAGTCTTCATGGTGATTATCATGCTTGCCATTTTCACTTCAGTCACGCATTTCCTCTTGATTCTCCTGACAGGGAAAGAGCCTTATTGCAAGAGGAAGTACGACGCCTCGAAGGAAATCTCGCGGCGGTGACGAAGCGAGAGCAAGACGCCCTGGCGAAGCTCAACCACGCCCTCGCCCTCGCCCAGGACACACACGCCCATACGGCTAAGGTACACTCCAAACCCACACGCATTACATTCATTAGAGACCTCTCAATGAACCTCTGTTATTACCATTTCTTCCTTTTTCTATTAGTAGGTTTAAAAAAAAAGAACATTTTTCCTTTTCTTTTTTTCTTCGCTGAAATCCATTCTGAACAGCACATACCTCTGCGTGGCCCGCCCGCTCGGTTCCCCGTCTCGCGTGTACGCTTAATATGGCGATCCTTGTGGCAAATTATATACAAGACGGATCACGAATGCCTCAGACAACGAGGCTCCCTCTGGCGCTGAAGGAAATAGAAATGTAATCCGCTTCACACAGCTTCTTAAAACGCATGCAATTTTTCTTTAGTGGATATGTATATTTGCATTATTTTTTTCTTTTCCTAGACATGTTTTATTGTCTTCTTTCCCAACATCGTTGCAAATGCTAGCGACTAAATTCGGATTTATTTATTTAGAATCGGATGCTTTATGCTAGAGGAGCTAAGCGTTACTCTGTTGCGTCCATGTATTTATAATCACGAAGGAACAATTTCAGAGTAATTGACAAACGAGCGTCATTAAGTAATCCGAAACACTCGCCTGTGATTACGTCATCAGCAACTAAATCTGTCATGGCGTGACTTACTAAATCCCAAGAACAATTACCGACCTCCCTTCTCTGAAATAAGTTAGCAGAAACATCTGTATAGATGGAAGTGCCACTGGAATATTCGTATGCATATAAGTGCCAATGGTATATTCGTATACATAGAAGTGCCAATGGTATATTCGTTAACATAAAAGTGCCAATGGTATATTCGTAAACATAGAAGTGCCAATGGTATATTCGTAAACATAGAAGTGCCAATGGTATATTCACACTGAGACTTATACTTAGAAGTAGATCGAATACCACGTCATGTCGCCCCCTCTTTCGACTGCAGGTGAGAGCGAGCAGCGAGTCGGCCCTCGAGGAAGTGACGAACCTGCTGACGGTGACGCAGCAGGAGGGCAAGGAGCTGAAGCGCCAGCTGGCCGACGCCGAGGAGAGGCTCAAGAAGCAGGAGGGCAGCTCGGAGGAGCGCGAGGCCCAGCAGCAGCAGCGCCTCCAGCGGCTGGAGGACGACAGGGACGACCTGGAGCAGCTCGTCTCGCAGCTCAAGCAGCAGGTGCGAGACGGCGGGAGGAAAATCGGCGATCTCGAGGAGGACCTTCAGATAGCCAAGGCAGCCAGACTCCGCCTCGAGGCCCAGCTGGAGGAGCAGCGACAGCACTCCAAAGATGCTCACAACAGGCTCGACCAGATTATTTTAGCGTTAGTTTTATGTCGGTTGTCGCGTGTGTGTGTGTGTCTGTAAAAGTGTACATGGATGATGCTTACATATGCCATTATGGACTGCATGTTGTGTATGTTTGTAAGTAAAGAATGTTGAGTATGTTTGTATATGTAAAGGTATATAAACCTGTCTATAAGAAAAAAAAATGTAAATACGTAGCAGCACATGAAAAAAAAAAAAAAAAAAAAAACATACATACATTAAGACCAAAAGGATACAACCACACAGCCGATCCCTAAGACACCCACTACCCGTCCTTACCTTTCCTATCTCCCTCTCTTAATCCACTCCTCTATCTATCCATCTATCCATCTATCTATCTATCTATCGTACTCGATCGTACACATGTAACCCCGGCAGGCGCACCAGCGAGGCGGCGGCGGGGGCGGCGAGGGCGAGAGACCT
>BOPN01000531.1:102450-104950 GCA_017312705.2 Penaeus japonicus | reverse complement strand
CTTGCTTCTGTATCACCTTGATATTTATATAAAAAGAAAGAACCACAGAGCTTAGGCATGAGTGATGTTTTGGTATGCAAATGAGGCCTGAAGGCGGGTAGAAGAATTTTAACACGAAGGCCGAATGTCTGGGAAACAGGGAGGAGCGGGCTCGGTTAGAGCAAGAAGGAGCTCGAGTCCAGCAGGCTCTCGACCGAATCCAGGAGGAGGTTTCCCGGGAGCAGCAGAGGGCGAGATACCAGGGAGGGCTTTACCAACAGGCCGTCGAGAAGCTCAAGCAGGCAGAGGGCGCGGCGGCAAGGGCGGAGAGCAAGGTATGTATGAGACTTTTCTCAAAGAAGGTTGTGATTTTTCAGGGTGTGCTTGGATGAGGTTGGACGGGGTCTGGCGGCTCTGAGCACGTCAAGCCCCGACCAGAAAACACAGCCCGTCAAAGGAGCGTCTGATGCAGGAGGCAAGAGCTTGAGAGTTTCGGATGATCCCGACAGTGGGCTTCCGAGCGCGAATTCTGCCGTCGACAGCGGGAAGAAGGTCACAGACACCTCGCGCGCCATTGCCGACGAAGAAAAGGAAGTGGAAAAGGAACCTGAAGGAATGGATACCGCTAAAAGTCCAGAGGAGACTTCTAAGGAGGAAAAAGACAAGGCAGAACACAGTGATAAAGAGGAAGAGGTGGCTAAAGTCACGAAAGAAGGCAATGGCGAAACGGAAGACGGCAATGGCGACACGAAAGACGGCAATGGCGAGACGAAAGACGGCAATGGCGACACGAAAGACGGCAATGGCGACACAAAAGACGGAAATGGCGACACGAAAGACGGCAATGGCGACACGAAAGACGGCAATGGCGACACGAAAGAAGACGGTAACGGAGACGCGAAAGAGGTGACTGATGACGCCAAAGGTGGAGATGACGACAAGAAAGAAGATGACACAGAAGATGGGAATAACGAAGCCAAAGGCGGAGAGGACGATAAGAAAGACGACGACGCAGAAGAAGAAACTGATAACGCCAAAGGGGGAGACGACGACACGAAAGATGGAGATGGAGACGCAAACGACGGAGATGACGCTAAAGGAGGGAACAACGACCCAGACGAGGATGGCGGCGACGCGCGAGGGAATGACGACGACCAAAAGGAAGGCTCCGACGAAGGGAAAGGAGAGCCCGACGACGACACCCGCGGGAGCGCCGACGGCACGGAAGGAGAGCCAGAGTCCAAAGGCAAAGAAAAGGACATAGGAGCGGATGGAGAGAATGAGGAGGGCGATTCTGACGTCAGGCAAGAAGAGCCTCGTGAAGACAAGGACTGCGAAAGATGCGAGAACTGGATGATGATAATGGAGAGCCTCGAGGAGGCGCTGCAGGGCCTCCAGCTGGACATCAACAAGCAAGCGACGCGCCTGGACAGGCTGTCGGCGAGGGAGAGGGCCCAGTGCGACAACTGCGTCTTGCAGCACCTGTTTCTCGGCGCTGTCTACAACAGGCTCGACAACGTTGACAAGTACTCTCACATGTTGGACGACAGGATACAGTCACTCTCCCACAGGTGGGCTGGAGGTCGCTTGTCGGTGTTCGCTCTTGTTTAGCAGCATGTCCTCCCTGTGACTCATTTGTGTTAGCAGAGACCACTTCTTTGCAGAACAAAGGCCAGGCCACTTGTATGTTTGTCTGTAGTTATTCTGTTAGCCTTCTTTTTCTTCTGTTGTAGTTATCTTCTGTCAACAAGGACTATTCTTTGATTCCAAACTCAGTGGTAGTAACTGTTGAATTCGTAGTCACATTCTTAAAACGACTTGTTTTTCATTCTAAAACAGCAATACAGCATGGGGTATCAAAGCGCACTTCTCTTGTTAAGAATCCCCAGGAACATCAGACTCACACTTAGCCCTCTGTCCTTACTTTCAGACTGCTGAGCTGCTAGACATCGTGAGAACAACGGGCAAAGAGAGGGACGTCCTACGCCAAGAAGTCACGTTCCTGCGTAGGATAGTATCAACATCTTCGGATCCTGCAGCTGGTCTTGTCATACCGCCCCTCGAACTTCCCTCTCCCTCTCCTATTCCTCCTGCCGAGGACGCCGAAGGAATGCCGGACACAGGGGGGGAAACAGAGCTAGAAATAGGAATGAGCGCGGCTGTACTGGCGAATGATTCCGTGTTCAGAGACGTGACGGTGGCTCCAGGGGTGACTTTGCTCCAACTGTACAATGAAACGTGATACCAGCCATTCCAGTGTATGCCGCGGTAATTCCAACGACTCTATGGAAGTCGTGTTCAGCTGCACGAGTGAAGTTTCAGATAACTCCAGCTTTATATATAAAAAAGGCTAATGCCATACCGGTGAAACATGAGATGGCTAACTCAATGGATCGATTACTCAGTGACTCAAGAGATTAGCGGAGTTTAAACTGCACTCTTATCACCTTTGAGATGCAACAACTCACCAGCTGTAGGAGAGATGTTCAGTATGTTATTGTGTGTTCTTCCACATGGACCA
>BOPN01000531.1:59950-62450 GCA_017312705.2 Penaeus japonicus | reverse complement strand
TCTCTCTCTCTCTCTCTCTCTCTCTCTCTCTCTCTCTCTCTCTCTCCCTCCCTCACTCACTCCCTTTCTTTCAATCTCACTCACTCTCTCTCTCTCTGTCTGTCTGTTTCTCTTCTCTCTCTCTCTCTCTTTCTCTCTCTCTCTCTCTCTCGTTCCTTCTCTTTTTCTTTTTCTCTCTTTCAGTCTCTGCACTTTTGACACGTCATCTTGTATGACATTTCCTCCCATGTAGATGCTTGGATCTAAACACAAGAACATGACATTTCTCTCTTGATCTCTCCCTCCCTCCCTCCCCCCCTCTCTCTCTCTATCTATTTATCTCTCTCATCCTCATCCACTCTTACTCTGTCCTGTTTTGTCTCAGTTTCTCTCTCTCTCTCTCTCTCTCTCTCTCTCTCTCTCTCTCTCTCTCTCTCTCTCTCTCTCTCTCTCTCTCTCTCTCTCTCTCTCTCTCTCTCTCTCTCTCTCTCCCTCCCTCACTCCCTCACTCAATTTCTTCAATCTCACTCACTCTCTCTGTCTGTCTGTCTCTCTCTCTTTCTCTCGTTCCTCCTCTTTCTTTTTCTCTCTTTCAGTCTCTGCACTTTTGACACGTCATCTTGTATGACATTTCCTCCCATGTAGATGTTTAAATTTAAACACAAGAACATGACATTTCTCTCTTGATATCTTCCTCCCTCCCTCCCTCCCCCTCTCTCTTCCGCCTCTCTTCTCTATCTGTCTGTTTATCTCTCTCATCCTCATCCTCTCTACCCCTTTACCTCTGTCCTCTCTCTCTCTCTCTCTCTCTCTCTCTCTCTCTCTCTCTCTCTCTCTCTCTCTCTCTCTCTCTCTCTCTCTCTCTCTCTCTCTCTCTCTCCCTTTCTACTGTTCGCCATCGCCTCCAAACACATCTCGCGGCCCCGGAGCGAATGAGAGCTTGGGAGGCAAGTCAAAGCATTCATGTTTTGTCGCTGTGTTCGTCTCGCAAACAACAGCAGTCTTCACAGCGAACGTGAGGGAAAACCAAGCATATTATCAAGGCGCTTGGAATAATAAACAAGGGATGGAAGTTATGTTTTCCTTTCAGTAAAGCACTAACAAGGATAGTTATGTGACGTCTTGCTCTCGTTATGTTTATAGAATGCTTTGTCTGCAAGCAACGAATGTGAAGAATAGAAATGTATGGATTAGAATGAATATTGCAAGGCATGTAATCAGGGCTTTGGTATTATTATTTCATCAGAATTACATGATTGTAATGAAGGTGTGATATTAAAGTATTCATATTCATTCATATTTTTTTTCTGGTCGTATAGTTTGTTATGATAAATCTTTCCACGATTATGCTGTTTCTAGACGGAAATATTTGGGATTAGAAAGTCTGTTTATACGAATATCACGAGCAATTCTAGTATATAAGAAATTTACGATATCTTTTATATTTCCATACTAATGTATTTATATACTTTTTTTTAATTCTCGTTTACATCATACTCTTTTTACAGTTCTAAGATATTTTCATGCAATTCAAATAGTGTTCATACTTTTCCTTCAAGATATGAAAGATTTTTTTTGTTTCTTCACAGACATAATAATTTCTTCTACTTTTCCTCTCATTCATCCTTCTTCATTCCTTTCACAATATTTCTTCCCCCTCACTCCATCTTCTTCTTTGTTTATAACCATTTCCTCACTTCCTCGTTCGCTTCATCACTCGCGTTCTGCCACTTGCCTCCGTTCATGTTTCTCTCTCTGGCCTAAAGTCTTTTAATCCTTGACTCACTCCAACGCTCCACGCTCCCCACTCAGCACCCACGTCTATTCGTACCCACAGGCTGACGTGTAATCAAGTTTCCTTGTTTATCCATTCCTTGAAGGGGAAAAAATATTACGAGGATACGGGAGTACAAATATCCGTTTAGTGTTAAGTGCATTGTAACTATTTTCCAAGATGAGAAGAGTGAATAAATGACATTTCTCCTGCGCACTAGACCGCGGCAGCACCACAAGCTCCACGCGCATGCGTATTAAGGGCGACCGCGACAAGATGACGATGAGGAGCGAGGCGCTGAGATACTGGCGCTCCATACATAACAAGTGAGTGTTCTCGCCTCTCTCTGTCCCTGACTCTTCTTTTGGGGGGGTCTGCCTGTCTGTATGTATGTTTGTCTGTCTGTCTGTCTGTCTGTTTCTCTTCTCTCTCTTTCTCTCGTTCCTTCTCTTTTTCTCTTTTTCTCTCTTTCAGTCTCTGCACTTTTGACACGTTATCTTGTATGACATTTCCTCCCATGTAGATGCTTGGATCTAAACACAAGAACATGACATTTCTCTCTTGATCTCTTCCTCCCTCCCTCCCCCTCTCTCTCTATCTATATATTTATCTCTCTCATCCTCATCCGCTCTTTACCTCTGTCCTGTTTGTCTCAGTCTCTCTCTCTCTCTCGCTCTCTCGCTCTCCCTCTCCCTCTCTCTCGCTCTCTCCCCTCATCCTTCTCTATCTATCTGTCTATCTATATAT
>BOPN01000531.1:40000-44369 GCA_017312705.2 Penaeus japonicus | reverse complement strand
GCAATAAGAACCAATAATATATTGCAAACTTTACATTGACTCTTTCACAATAACAGAGTTTAAAACGCTAAATCCGGTTTATATAAATCTCAAATCTTCCTCGTTAAAATACAATAAAACGAAGGGAGAAAAAATCTCAACACTTATAAGTATCTTTCAAAAATCCGTCATAATTCACAATATATCTTTACCATTTCCAAAAACAACTTGACTTACTCTTCTACTCAACCAAGAAAGCACCAGCAACGAGTCAAGCATAAAGGTAAGGGAGGAAATCAATTTTTAAACTTATTTGAAAATTCCTTCTGGCCGGACACTCTCCCGCAAAACATCGCCATAACAAAATTATCATTAACTCTCTCTCCGTCTCTTCCTCTTTCTCCCTTACCTTCTCACGCAGGTCTCGCTATTCTCCCTCCTACTTGTTCTCCAACAATAGCAAAAAGGGTCGAAATGGCACAAAAAGGCCTCACCTGGAGCATGGGTGAAGTTCACCTTGAGGTATTTTTCTCTCTCTCGACTCTCGTCTGACCAAAACACGGATTAGTTCCTCCTGTCTCCGCTAGATGGCTCTCGCGGAGGGTGAGGGTGCGCGCCTAATTGAATTCACCTCTTTTCATATGTCTCCAGAAGCCATGATAGCCCTGCCGTTGATTAGAAAAGTTGATATATAAGGCTTTGTTACTATTTTTTATTCATACAGTGTGAATAATCAGTCCTGTTCTTCTGTGTGATAATGTTCAAAATTGGAAACAAACTGATACAGTTTTAAATTAAAAGTATAATCACTCTAGGGAGGATATTAAATGTTAAGCCTTGGATTGCATCCCAGTCAGTGACAATTAAATGCAACATAATAATTGTTTCTTTGTTTTATAGCAATGATGAATTAGACAAACGTAGGTGACTATGGTATTACTGTATTATTGTTTTGTTATTTTCTACTGCACTTCTGTTATGATGAAAAATATCAATTATCATTTCTTGTACTACATAAATTGATTTTGTGTACCTGTAATACTCCGACACTATAAGATATCATATCATAAAATTAAATATATATTTGTAGATAAACGAATGAATGCATTATGTTTTCTCAATGTAAAGAAATTTGATTTCATTCTATTCAGTTTGTTTTGTTAATGCAAAGAAATTTGATTTCATTCTATTCAGTTGTTAAATTTAACATTTATAAGATTTATTAATACCAATCAATCACAGCGGCTATCACCAGGAGCGCACTGCAACATCCACCCTTCATTTTCATCTGCAGAGTTCCCTCTCGGAGAGCCATCACCAGGTGTTGCGGCACAATTTTACTTTGGGTATTTCTCATGTCACGAATCTAGGTTCACTTAATATCCCACTCACTCAATTTGCCCAAAAGGGGATATAACAGAGAGAGAGAAAGCAACAACCAAAGTATGGGCGTTAATTATTTGGGTAATTTAAATCAGGATAATCTCCTCCAACAGGAAAATAACTTGGTAAGGTGGCGTGTTAAGGTTATCCGTTTACACCTGCAGTTTTAATTACTGATAAGAGGAATTATTATGAACTTAGTCTAATCATGTCTTAAACTGTATATTAAATCACATAATAACTCAACACATACAAAGATAACTTCTTACATGTCTCTCATAGCAATCACTCTTACACTCTCTGAAGATTTATGTCTTCATTCTTCTTTCTTCTTCGTCGAGAGTCGGTCGTGATGTGTAGTCTTGAGCAATCATGACCTGAGCATCCGGTCTGAAGTTCCGACCTTAAATTCAACCGTTGAACCCGCTCCTGAAAATTAACTTTACTTTAGGAACGTGTAACAGAGTATAATCATCAATCTCACTACCATTTTTGAGACAACATCGAAAGTTTTTCATTAAATTCATCATAGTCAATGGTTCAAAAATGATAATAATTTATCACTTTATAAGATTACTAGTTTTACATAAAAAGTTAAATCTAAGTTTCACTATTAAAATAATACTTCTACAATATATCTATTACTTAAAATTACTGCTAGTAACATTATAATACGTAATTTAAGTACTATCTTATCAATGTTTTATTATAATAGTTTGTGGTTTCCCATAAATGGCATGACAGAAATGAGTGCACTTACTTAAAGCGGGTTAATTTGGTAAACGTGTCATGAGGGGGCGTCACCCTTATGGCGATGAAAATGGCACCTGAGGCAAGAAACGAGGCAGATAACATCTGAGTCAAGATTTATGAGTATAAGCTTATTATTTTATTTGTTCTTTATGGCAAATATTATTATTATCTATCTTTATATTAATTGAATTATTAACTCTGCTGAAATGCACTACTCTCACCTCGAGGGTAGGATAGCTAGAACCTCCTGCTCGTGTTCCCCTCGGCTCACCTAATGTCACCTTGCTCCGGGCGTTAACCAGGTCTTTGTGCGCCCCTCACTTGACCACAAGGGTCACTCTGTGTGACGTCACTCATGTTACCATTTTTACACAGAACGGTGGTTCTATTCTTTAATTTTTGTGACGTTATCAATACCCTAAAATATCTTATCCAATGCGAAGTAATTCGTGATGTCAAATTTCATTAGTTTACTATCGGCTTTCAAACATACCACTACTGGTACTCGTTTTTCACATCTTATGATAGCACGTTTTCTGTTATACCGAAATGTGTAACTTCAGTAGATTACAATTATCTTGCTTTTATTATAATAATCCTTATTTTACAGTACTACATAACCTTTGTACAATTTACATGAGGTAATCTAAACTAAGTGATACCTAAATATTAATTCACAAAGATATTCCTGATTACATTATGCAGAAGAGTCTTACATGCAATGAATGATACATTGTGTTACTTCCATATATTGACAATATCCTCGGTCACACATAATGGAAAAATACATAAATTTCAATTCCTTAGACGGATTTCGGTCATAAATCATCTCCATAACATCACGGTCGCTACACAGGCACATCCTATTTCGACGGTGTTGGTCTATTTGCCCAACGTACAACTTTCTTGATCGTCCCACAGGCTTCCTCAACCCTTGAATGTTTCAGAAAGATTGAAAGATTGTTTCTGAGATAAACAATCTGTTGTGCAGGATTACTCTCACATCGTCCAGTATAGCCTGAGATGGCGGTCCCAGATTGCGCACGTAGCTTTCAAATATCTTCAAGGTGGTATTCCAAGACACAGGATAGAGTCCTGGTTTCGCTGCCGCACAGAAAAGCTGGCGACATCATGTAACTCTGCTCTTCTGTACATCTCTGGCTACTATTGAGAGGATCAATGCATGACTCCTGTCAGGCCAGTTCGTTAGTTGACTTTGTTGACTGAACTCTGCAGTAGTTTGAAACGCAAGGGTTGTGGATTTGCTAGACTGCACTAGCCGCAAGTACCGTAGTAAGTAGTCTAGGGTGCATTTCAGGAGGATGGTAAAGAAACATCTCGTATGCTGAAGACTGTAGTGCCTCTGTGATTGCTGCAGTCCTAGTGATCTTTCCTCTTCCAGAGAGAGATGACTAAGCAAGTCAGGGGTGATGGTAGGAGAGTGCCAGATGACAACAAGGAGAGCATGCAATCCAAGAATCATGGGTTCATCACTAGACCTCAACAGTTCAGCGGGGATTCCACAAACAACTCTCCAGATTGGAGACTGGCACCCAGACCTTAGTCAGGGTATGAGGTTCCTCGCTGATTTGGGATAAGGAACGAAGACCATAGCACTTTCCAAGTCTACTCTACTTGTCGGTAGTTCAGCCTGATACAATTGCTTTAGATAACCAAAATAATACTGATGCAACCCATCAGGAACTGAAATGATCTGGTCAGCAGCTGAGCGAACTGTAGACATCGCCTAATGGGCTTAGCATTAAGTTTTCTCTGGGTTTTGTAGCCAGGACGAAGGAATTGCCTTTCACTTAAGTGACAAGATCCCTGATAGTGTTCATTTCCCCTCTGAGTCTAATATGCTCGAGAGTCATGCACTTCTTGATCTCCAGTCGGTCGAGTCATGCGAAATATATCGGTAGTTTCTAGTATCTTTTGTTAGGTTCTGACTTGGTCAAAGGTATTCGATATGGGTTTGAAGTCATCCGCACTACCACAAGAGTGTCAAGTTGCAAGTTGCATAATACAGAGGCGCCTCACATGGGCCTACTGCCAGGTAGGTTGGACTAGAGCTGCCGGGAAGAATCTAACAAGGTTATTTTATAAGAAATAATGCCATTAACAGTTTTACGGAATATTTTGACCATTATAATTCGGCCTTTGGTACGAACGAACGATTCTTCGGCACCATGGACCAATTGTAAGGGTCCTGTAGAGTAATCCAACGACAAAAGCAGAGCCAACCATTCCAGGA
>BOPN01000531.1:32500-35000 GCA_017312705.2 Penaeus japonicus | reverse complement strand
TTTCATTATATGAGATGTTAGTGCTACTGGTCTATAATTTTTGGCCTGACCTTTGTTTCCACCTTTATATATTGGAATTATAGTACCCTCTTTCAGTAAACTGGGGATAATCCCCATGTCCAAAGATTTCCTCCACAAAGTTACCAGTGGCTTTGCTATGGTTTCTTTGCAGTTTTTTAAAAAGATTGCTGGGATTTCATCTGGCCCAGCTGCTGAGTTTGTTGATATTTCACTTACTGCTTTAAGAATATCTTTTTCATTGAATATGAAGTCAGTGAGACATTCATCTTCGTTACTAATAGTACTAAAATGTTGTTGTGGGTCTGATATTAATTTTTCAATTCTTGGGACACTATAGACTTCAGCCATTTCCTTTGAATCAATTTCCCAATTTCTGTTCACCTCTTTAACCTGTTGTTTGCATAAGAGAAAAAATATTTTGCATTCTATTTTATAGCTTCCACAGCTCTTTTTTCTTCGGCTGCTTTTTGTTTACTTATAGACAGTTTTAATTTATCTTCCAATAGCCTTATCTCTGCTTTGATCCTTTCTCTCTTGATCTGATCTGTTGTTTTTTTCAATTTGTTAACCTTATTTTTTGTTTCTTAACATGATCCTTCGATCTCTTGGTATAATATTCTTGTTTCTGTTGTTTTTTTGGGGCACAAACATTCCACAAACATCTTTAAATGCATTATAAAGCTTCTCTAGTATATCATTTGGTGTTAAGAGGACGTCAATATCTTTCAGTGACTTTTCTAGTGTTGCATTTAATTTTTTTCAATCTATTTGATTATGGCTAAAGTTTAAAGAATTGAGACTCTTTTCTGCTTTGGCTATCTGTTTTTTACAACTTTTCTGATTATTTAACTTATTCATTGTGATTTCAATTATTTTGTGGTTCGATTGGGCTGTATAAGTTGATGATATGTTGTGTACATCTTTCCCTATACTAATGAAAACAAGGTCCAGTATATTTTCTTCCCTTGTTGGAATATTGATGATTTGGTTGGGTAAAAATATTCTTCAAGATCTAAAAGCATTCTCGCTTGTTGTTTTTCATCTTTAGTGGCATTTGCTCCTATCTTTATTTTCTTTGTTTCCCCAGATATAAATGGGAAATTAAAATTGCCAAGTATAATAATAGCTGAAATTTCCCTTGTATTGATAATGTAATTACTAATAATGCCTAGTGATTCATTGAAAGATGTTTCTGTTGTTCCAGCTCTTTCGTATCTTTTGTCAGCCCCTAGTATTTTTACTGTATTATTAGAGTATTCTATTACAGTATCCATTCTAGTTGCTAATTCTGTCCTGATATGAAGAGCTACTCCTCCTCTGCTTCTCTTACTTCTATCTTTCCTTATTAGCTCATAGTTATTAATTTTAATTTCTTCATTTTTTATGTCTTCATTCAGATGAGTTTCTGTAAAAGCTATCATTGAATAATTGTTGATATTCGCCATGTCCTCTAGATATGTAGGTTTTGTCTGGTTACTTTTTGGATATAATCCCTGTATATTTAGAAATATGAGAGTCTCAAATAAATTATTTCTTTGCGTGTCTACATTACCTATTGTCATTAGATAGTTGACGTCATTTCCCCCTATTTTGGGGGAGCTGGACCTTCCCCCGGTGTAGTGGTGGGCGATTCATCTGCCTGCCTTTGTTCGAATAGGTATGTGTCACAGGACTGAATGTCCTTGTCTATTGCTGGTGATATACCACTGTTTTCCTGCTCCGTCTTTTTCTCTGTTTTCTCTTAGTTTGTTCATCAATGTTTTTTTACTTTGCCTTTTTTCATAGCTCAAGTCTGGTGATATCCATGCTTCTTTATATTCATCAATTTCCTTTAGTTTCATATTTCCAATCAGTTTCCATTTGTTTTTCATTTTCTAATTTGACCTTAATTGGCCTTGGTCTCAGAGCCTCCTTTATATATTTGCCCTCTCTAAAGGCACTCTCAACTTTGATAATATCATTGAGGTTCAATTTTGTTATGTCATTAATAATTTTCATATCATTTGTTTTCCTGATTTTAGGATCATTTTCTTCTTTTTCTTCTAGATTGTATATAAAGAGACCATTTGCTCTGAATGTATCTTCATTTTTCTTTTCTGACTTTTCTTTTGTAGGTTGTTTTGGTTTTGGTTGCTTCTTTTTGTCACCTACAACCTTCCAGTCAGCCTCATCATCTTTTTTTGGTTGTTCAGTGTCTGAAATATCATTGTCTAGAGTATTCTTGGCCTGTTTATTTCAGAAAACAGCTTTTTTTCTTCTTCCTGATTTACTTTACTTTGCTCACCTCTTGGATTTTCTTGTTTCTTCTTTGGCTTTACTTTTACATTTTTAGTGTCTTGTACAGCCTTTTCTGTTTCCAATTCAGCAGCCTGGGTTACCTTTTTATCTTTAGTTTTTTCTTTTTGCTCTTGTTTTAATTCATGAATTTCATCTTTCAATATCTGTATCTCCCTCAAACATTGAATCTTGAAGTCCTTTA
>BOPN01000531.1:25000-27500 GCA_017312705.2 Penaeus japonicus | reverse complement strand
GGATAGGTTGTATTTTAGAGAGAGACCGGTTGAAGCAATATAATTTGAATCATCCCAATCTCTTTCAGACATTCATTGTAAAACTAGAGCGATTTTTTTGTTTTATTTTTTTGTGTTTTATTGAGTTTAGAGACTTATATGTGCCATATGACAGGCTCTATCAGTGCTGCAGTTGACTAAAATTGTAGTATATTATCCATATTAGCTCATTATTTTCTTTATACTCAATGTGATAGAAGTATTGCTCTTTTATGGAAGGACAAAAGGCAACTTTATTTTTTCGTATTTTTGTGCTGTCATGAGCGAATACCGAAACATAAACCACCTACAATAAAGATAACAAGAAGAGGTAGGGAAGAGGAATGAAACCTGTGCTTGTGATTGTAGGTGCCACAGTGAAAGGCATCCATATTGGCACAGGAGCACATTTTAGACACTGGGTATGGTTTGAGTCACTTTCCTCTTCTCGTTCTGCCTGCACATCCTTCATCGGCGGTACTTTAGAGCAAGGGTTCATCAACTTAGTGTGTGCCATCGCTCTATAGTGACAGTGCTTGCTAAAGACCGTGGATGGGTGCCATTCAAGGCTCTCTCACCTGCTGGTGCTAGGAAAAAGTGGTGCCATCTAGGTTTTGGACGTTATAGTAATTAGGACTGCAGTAGCCATCATCACTCATTCCTTTTTCATAGCAAAATAAAATAGCACATTGATCCAAAATCCCCGAACGTCGTGTACGTCATGACACCCGTCATCAGGCCAAAGCTCCTACGTCATGTATGTCATGACACCCGTACGCAATGGGTTAATACACGGTTATATAATTTTATACAAATTAAGTTGGCTAATTAATCATTATGAGAGTGTGGTAATAAAAAAGTTGCTGAATTTGAGTTGCAAGAATATCTAGAGTTCTGTAGCACCAGAGATTAACAAAAACAAATAATCCTTAAACTTTTGACACAACAGAACTTTTAAAATTGTGCATCTCATGGTATCTTTGGAGAAATTTCCTTATTTGTTTTAAGAGAAAGATGATGCAGTTGATTGTAAAGGGTAGATGCAGTCGATTAGCATGAACATTGCCTTCTCCAAGTATTTGAATTAAGTTTTTATGCAACATGTACACTGTAGTTGTTATTTGTGTAACTTATTTCCCATGCACTCATAGCAAGGTGAATGGTTTTTGCCAGAGGATTTCCTTCAAACCAATATTAAACCCAACTGTATTCAAAGGCATAATCACTCATGCACATCAACGTTGCAGTTGGTAGCACAATTTCTTCCATAACTTCATTGCTCTCATTTTCTGGGGAGACATGCAGAGCCACAATGAGGCCACCATTGTATTCTACGTATAATGGATACTCTGTGTTGTTTTGGGAGCATGTCATTTGGAATGAAATCAATGATACTTTTTCCCACAATTCGCCCTACGCTTGGCAGTGCACTCACTAGCCAATCAGTGTCTGTGGAGAGTGATGACATCATCAGGCCAACCTCTTCCAGCTGTTCTAAAATATAAAACGTATTCCTAGTTTCATACTCTACAAAAGATGCCTTTAGTTACGATGTTCTTTTCATATTAATGCTGTTGGCTCCAAGACATGCTGCCAAATCATATATCAATTCTTGTTCTTGCCGACGTTTTATCAGATAGTTTTTGTTGCCATACTTTTTGCCACTGATGAACCTTTAGATTTTGCATTATTGACGACCCACTAAGTTAACCTAATATTACCAAATACGAACCGCAAAAAAAAGGACTAAGTATGGTATGGTACTGGCATATCTTAAGGATTATATCATGCAGGTTTACTTTTCCAATGCTGGCAACCTAAATAACATTTTATTAGATGTCAAGTACTAATCATGACTGTAATGACTTACATATATCATGTGCTGAAGAAGGTCCCTGACTGCTGCATTTTTTTGTACCCCCTCCTTTTGTTTCCCAAACATTTATCTAACATAGTGTTTGCATGCATTTTCCTAAACCACAACATAAAATGGTCAATTCAATGACTGGGTGGCAAACTATCTTGCAGAATTGAAATGAGGATTTTCATTAGTTTGGTCCAAGTAAATTTTACATATAACAGGCCACAAAAAACAAACAAATTCCATTGGTCTCCATTTTTAGTTATATATTATATGGCAGGTAATGCCGAAATATAAACTTCAATGGGATGTAACTGTATTCAAAAGTACATTTAAGATCGATTTAAATTCCTAAACTTAGTGGGTCAATTTTGTATTGTCTTAAATTTCAAAGATCTTCTTTATTCTTTTATAGGGTTTTAGACTTTTTTGAAGTATATATTTCCTGGACTTCTAATTTCAGAGCTGCGTCAAGTTCTTCTTCTTTCTTCTTTTGATGTCTATATTCCCTGGATCTGCGTCAAGTTACGAAGGCGATTACGATACTATTGTTTTGATAACAAAGTATCATACCTTTCTTCGAATGTGTTGTTACGGCTTCGTTGTTTTCTTTTTCTTCAA
>BOPN01000530.1:464661-473248 GCA_017312705.2 Penaeus japonicus | reverse complement strand
CGAATAAGCATTATGGATAATGAAAAACGTTTCATAGTTTTACATGATATTCATTCTTTAAAATTATTTTCTAGGCTTTGTTGGTAGTACTATAAATGCTACCACCGAGTACTTGAAGATTCAAGAGATTTCGCATAAAGATGCTGCCAAGAAGGCCATAACAATGTATCCAAATGTAGGAGGGAAGAGGTGGGCAAACACCCAACTCGCGCCACATAAAAGCCTCAGCAACCACCTCCTGCCAGACACAACGCAAACAGTACTCGTTGGGAGAACAAAGCAACCTGCAAGCTATCTTTTCAAGAAATCAACCTTGTTTAAGTCATAGATACTATGGGCAAGATGGAGAATAAAAATTCTACCTCACTTACTGAACAGAAACCTGGAGAAACAACCAAATGCAACGAGGATTCACTTCTTCCGATCGTTGAGAAGGGACTCTTCTTCCATGATTCCTTCTTCGAGGATATTCGGAAACACTTTGAAACAGCTATCGACCAAATCATGGATACATGGGGAGAAGCCAAATCCGTCAGTGATCTCATGAGTAGTTATAGACACATAAGAGAACGCAATTCGCAGCAAGAGAAACAAGTCATGGCATTCAGTGAAGACGACCAGAATCATAAGGTTAGTAATCATTTGCATGAGCTATTTGCATCACACAAACAAGAAATTCATATATGTAAGGATTCAGATGTAAGGGAAATGAGGGTAAAATATAGTAAATAATTTGGAAACATTTTATACACAGGTTGTGCTGGATGTTCATGACTTCAAGAGTGGAGACGTCAAAGTAAGAGCGGAGGATAAACATGTGGTGGTGGAAGGTCGAGTGGAAAAGGAAGATGGCGACTTCAAGTCCATGAAAAGCTTTTGTCGACGTTTCAACTTCCCAGGCAAAGTGAACTTGGAGGCCGTGACGTCAGCAATGTCTTCCGATGGCGTCTTGACTATCACTGCTCCGAAGATTTCAGAGGAAACAAAATAAATAAAGATAGCAGAAGGGTAGCTCATAAGGACGAAAATACTTTTACGGTTTTGATATGTATATATTATTGTGATAACAGTATATGACTAGCTTTTATACTTTGATATAAAAATAGATTTTAAGAAGAGTTTGGAATAAAATGTCTTTCGATTATCCTCTGTTTACAATTATCCTTTGATCTTATATAGACTTTATGTTTCCATAGCCATTTTGAGGTATCTATGGTGGTAGAATTATTAACAGTGATCTAAATCTTTTGACTTATGAATCTGAAATGAAAATAGAAATTTGCCTTCGAAGATTTTTTTGTCTTAAATATATTCAAACAATTTAACGCCTTTTATGGTAATAAAAACAGCATTACGATTGAAGACAGAAGTAAGAAAACGCCAATTTTGATAAAGCATTTATCCTCCTGAGAATAAGCGGTATGGTAATTTTATTTCTATTATACATCTGTGCATCTAATCATTATATTTTATTATTAGATTATTCATGTTGTTTAAAGCCATGTTTTTCTTTGTATGCGTATACACATACATATATTTATAAATGAAGACATGCGGGAGCATACACTACATACACATCAACATACTCATGTTCCTACTACTTGAGAATAGAATAGATATTTAAGAGCTGATTCGCCAAGCGTTGAGTGAAAACGGAGAAATCCAAGATATGCAAATAGTGATATTCTGGGACTTCAGGTCAAATTGTGGCTGTCTGTTTATTGTGCTTCTAAATTACCCCCTTTGTGCGAGGAGTGGCTGGGGTTACCATCCTCTGACAGTATGGGGTTGAAGGTTGCCAGCCAAGAACGTTACCAGAGCACTGCATATGTATACTACATATATATACATACCTCCCCCCTTTACTCCCTTAACAGGATAAATAGGTAGATACATACTAATGAGTGACTGTGGGCGCATATGCATAATATGTATACATAAACATTTATATAAATAGATTGGTAGACAGTTACAAATTCAGGTTCAAGACTGGAAGACCCTGGAGGATTTCCTCTAAGGCTAGGATGAGGCTGATGGAGACATTGACTAAGAGCAAAGGTGCGTAAAGGCATAAACTTATATGTATATGCTTTTATATATATCTTTATATATATACATATATATATATATACATATACATATATGTATACACACACATATATATATACACATATGTGTGTGGGCAATATATGATTCACACACACATATATATATATATATGTATATACATATTTATATATTTATTTATCTATATATACATTCATACAGAAACACACACAAACACACACATGTATATATATATCTGTATCTGTATATATATATGTATATATATATGTATTTATTCATATGTATATATATGTATGTGTTCATATATATATATATATATATATATATATATATATATATATATATATATATATATATATATATATATATATATATATATATATATATATATATAAACGTGTGTGTGTGTGTGTGTGTGTGTGTGTGTGAATATGTATAGGTAAAAATGTTTCGTGGTTTTACATGATATTCATTCTTCAGAATTACTTTCTAAGCTTTGTTGGTAGTTCTATAAATGTTGCTATCGAGTACTGGAAGATTCAAGAGATTTCGCAGAAAGATGCTGCCGCACACAATTGTATTTCTTTGTGCATATGAATGATCTATAGCATATGTTACATGCACATAATCATCTATATAAGACGTCATTCTCTAAACCTTTTTGTAGCATCAAATATATTAACACTACAAGAATTAAGAACTGGAAGCTTCAAGAAATTTGTTTAAATTTGTTGCCAAGAAGGCCTAACCGAGTACCCAAATGTAGAAGGGCAGAGGTGGGCATACGCCCAACTCTCGCCACATAAAAGCTTCAGCAACCACCTCCTGCCAGACACAACGCAAACAGCACTCCTTGGGAGAACAAAGCAAACTGCAAGCTATCTTTTCAAGAAATCAGCCTTGTTTAAGTGATAGATACTATGGGCAAGATGGAGAACAACAATTCTACCTCACTTACTGAACAGAAACCTGGAGAAGCAACCAAATGCAACGAGGATTCACTTCTTCCGATCGTTGAGAAGGGACTCTTCTTCCATGATTCCTTCTTCGAGGATATTCGGAAACACTTTGAAACAGCTATCGACCAAATCATGGATACGTGGGGAGAAGCCAAATCCGTCAGTGATCTCATGAGTAGCTACAGACATGTAAAAGAACGTAATCTGCAGGAGGAGAAACAAGTCATGGCTTTCAGTGAAGACGACCAGAACCATAAGGTTAGTAATCCTTTTCAGCAATCATTAGGATCACACAAACAAGTTATTCACAAATGCATATATGTAGATGGAAGGAAAATAAATCGTAATTTACACAGAGAGAACAAAGTCATGGCCTTCACTGAACACGACCAGTCACAAGTTTAGTCTAGGAACCAAAAGAATAAACATTAGGTAATTCATTAAGTAATTCAAATTCTATTTATATGCAGGTTGTGCTGGATGTTCATGACTTCAAGAGTGGAGACGTCAAAGTAAGAGTGGAGGATAAACATGTGGTGGTGGAAGGTCGAGTGGAAAACGAAGATGGCGACTTTAAGTCCATGAAAAGCTTCTGTCGACGTTTCAACTTCCCAGGCAAAGTGAACTTAGAGGCCGTGACGTCAGCAATGTCTTCCGATGGCGTCTTGACCATCACTGCTCCCAAGATTCCAGAGGAATCAAAGTAAATAAAGATAGCAGAAGGGTAGCCCATATGGGGAAAATACTTTTACGGTTTTCATAAGGATATTTTTATTGTAATAACAATGGATAGTTAGCTTTTATATTTTGGATGATGTAAAAATAGATTTTAAGAAGAATGTGTTGTCTTTTGATTATCCTTTGTTTATAATTATCCTTTGATCTTCTATAGACTTTGCGTTTACGTAGGCCATTTTTGAGGCTACGTATGATAGAATTTTTAATGTGAAATGTGAACATGCAGGAGCACACACTATATACACATCAGCATATTTACGTTCCTGCTATTTCAGTATAATGTATATATCTAAGAGTTGATTCGTCAAGCATTGGTAGTGAAAACGGAAAAAGATATTCAAACAAGTGAAATCCTCCATAATTCAAGTATGCTATCGCATAAGATTAATATCTTACTTAAACATTTTGAGCGCGTTTAAGTGTATACATATATACTTTACATATACCTTACATGTACATATTTGAGTGTATATGATGTATGTATGTTCAGACATGGATGGATAAATAGACTGATTATTACTTTGTTCTAACATTTAAGATAATGTTATTAAACGTAGCTTGCTGTTATTGTTCTCTCATAATAAAGGGATGGGTTACAATATTCACATTTTAATGATTGGTTTGATTATAACCGAATATCTATTAACTGTTAACTTGCGTTAGGGATAACGTTTAAAAGTGAAAAAAAGAAAGTCTGAATAATTGGTGGAAGTGCTTTTCAGTAATCATTGTTAGGTAAACTGTATAGTTTTAACTAACGAAATGTTGATTTTCCCCCTTTTTGAAAGAGGAATCCTTTTTTTCTCACAATACAAATGTATGTGTACTTATGTATATCATATGTGTTTGTATGTGTACATTTGAGAGGAAATACCTCTCAATGTAAGTGGATAATCTCACAGATACGCACACACTCACACAGGATCACATATGCACACATACAAAGAAGATTTATGATAATGTGGATAAAGGTATGAATTAGACTAAATAACTTCATGACGCAGGAGATGTAATTAATTAACCAATTATATCTTTATCCACACACACGTGTGTGTGTATATATATGTTTATACATACACACACGCAGACACACACACACACACACACACACACACACACACACACACACACACATATATATATATATATATATATATATATATATATATATATATATATATGTGTGTGTGTGTGTGTGTGTGTGTGTGTGTGTGTGTGTGTGTGTGTGTATGTATATATATGTTTGTGTGTATGTATATACACACACACCCACACACATACATGTATATATAGATAGATAGATAGATAGATAGATATACATATATATATATATATATATATATAGATAGATAGATAGATAGATAGATAGATAGATATACATATATATATATTTATAAATATGTATCCATGTTTTTTATATTTTTATATATTAATATTTACATACACGTGTATATGTACATATATATATATATATATATATATATATATATATATATATATATATATATATATATATATATATATATATATATATATATATATATATATATGTATATATATACATATATATACATATATATATATATATATATATATATATATACATATATATACATATATATACATATATATATATATATATATATATATATATATATATATATATATATATATATATATATATATATATATACGCATATATTTAAATGTACATTTATGTATGTCTCAGGGAGAGAGAAAAGAATCTGGAAACTTCAAGATTATCACTATAGTTGCCAAGGATGCTGTAGCCGTGTATCCAAAAGTAGGTGCAACATGGGCACACATCCAATTCACGCCACATAAAAGCCTCCGCAGTCTGCACCTGCCAGACACAACCGAAGCAATACTCTTTGGGAGAACAAAGCAAACCGAAGCTCTATCTGCAACATTTCCTCTAGCTACAACTTTGCAACATGACCAAGATGGAAAACGAAAATACTGTCTCTCATGAAGAGACACCTGAAGGAACCAAATGCAAAGAGGATTCACTTCTTCCGATCGCTGAGAAGGGACTCTTCTTCCATGATTCCTTCTTCGAGGATATTCGGAAACACTTTGAAACAGCTATCGACCAAATCCTTGACCTCTGGGGAGAAACCAAATCCATGAATGATCTCATGAGTAGCTTTACACGTGTACGAGAACGTAATTCGCAGGAGGAGAACCAAGTCGTGGCATTCAGTGAAGATGACCAGACACATAAGGTAAGGGATCATGCTTATATAAATTATGTATTAATCATGTAACCAATTTATTTGCGATATGTGTAAATTCAATTTATATGCAGGTTGTGCTGGATGTTCATGACTTCAAGAGTGGAGACGTCAAAGTAAGAGTGGAGGATAAACAGGTGGTGGTGGAGGGTCGAGTGGAAAACGAAGATGGTGACTTCAAGTCAATGAAAAGTTTCTATCGACGTATCAACTTCCCAGGCGAAGTGAACTTGGAGGCTGTGACTTCAGCAATTTCTTCCGATGGCGTCTTGACAATCACGGCTCCTAAGATTTCACAGGACGCGAATGATACAACGAGGACTAAAGGACAGTGACACCAAGATAGAAGAATGCAATACACAATATATTTTTGTAATACAGTTACATATATGAAGTAAAGGTACTGAATTTCCAATATCTTTCTCTTTTACCCAATATATTTTATAACGAAATTATATCTATATAAAGAATGTTCACAAAAATATGATTACTCACTTTTACATATATACATATATACATATACATACACAGATATATATAGATAGATAGGTATAGACATAGATATGCCTTTTTATCGTAAACAAACAACGAAAGGAAAAAAAAGAAAAACACAAATATCCCAAAGGTCTTTTCGCTATATTGCTTCCATAGAGTATAATACACAAGATATATATATATATATATATATATATATATATATATATATATATATATATACATATATATATATTTAAGTGCTTCAGCTGTCAGGTAGCTTTGGTGATTAAGCGCGCGACGACTTTGGATAATTCGTAACCCCGGTATGATGTTATGTTGTTTGTTGATCTTATTAATACCACTTCTATCATCTTCCTTTGCCATGGGGCCAATCCTTCTTTGATAATGGAGGCTTGAGACCACTTGGGGAGGTAGCCGTCCGTGTCGACGTGAACATACGATTATCGTCGGATATCGTCGTCGCCGATCTTTCTTCCCGATGTGGGGGCGATCTTAATTGAGTGTCTCCCTATGGCCTCCAGGTATTCACTCATCCCCGAATGTGGAATTATTATTATCTAGGGGCTGCCCTGCGGGTCGTCTTTCTTTGGTATGTTCATTATATTCTATGTCTTGTGTCTCAGGTGTATAAGCATATTTCGAATTAAGTTAGTCTACCATTTTCATAAGGGGAAGAGTTTCACAGGTTTATATTTTCTTTGTAAATTAGACTAAGGGAAATTTTAAGTAACAAAAGTGCTTCCATGCGAGTTTCCATGTGAAATTTCAATAAAGAAATACAGTTACTAAGATTCTGAACAAAATATTTCGAAATATGATGTCCAAATCATCACACCGATACGAACATCAAAGGTATCTGACATGAAAAGAATCTCCATAAAAAAAATACAATAATGATACAATTCAGAACATAGGTTCTGATATCTGTTTTTCAAAATGTTTCTTTAGTTCTGGGAATAAGTCATGTTTTAGCCAGACTGGGAAGTACGTTAAAAGTTATCAACGTCCTTGTGTTACTTGCGCACCCGTTTTGGTTGATTTTCGTATTAAGCGCACATCATGCTGAGGCCTGAAATTAACTTCCATTGGGATGGAAAAATTGCTTCTAATTTGCCTTCGATTATCGATTTGTTGTGTAAACTATGTTAGGCTGATACTCAGCGTTTATACAATCTGTATACTTTTACCGCACTTGACTTTCAGATCTAGCCGGCTCGGGGCACTTAAAAGGCACCAACTGAGAATTTGATGATTTTTGATCACCTGCTCTTACTATGATAACCCTTCGCTCCCGATATCTTGACGAAAAGTGCTTCGGATATAACCCAAGATTGTTCCTAAGAAAAATCAAGACTTCGAAGAAAAAACTCATGAGGAACAGGAAAGTACAAGATCCTTCTCTCAAGAGGTTCTTGCCATCTTCGGCACTTCCATTTATAGGCGTCTTGGATGCTTAGCAGTACACCTGACTCGATCCTCCTCATATTATGTCGGTATTCATTCTGGTTTGCTTCTTGAACGCTATGAAATATCCCCGGTGCTTGAATCAGCAGTTGCCTGGTGGAGAGATAAGATTTGTGATTATCATAAATATTACTAACATGAGAAATTCAAATCTAAACTTACTCTTTCCCTTTCCAATATTAGATTCATATACAAGAAGACAGATTGTATCAGTAATAATTATACTGACCTTAGCTACAGTGATGGTTAGGATGCCGTCGCAGGATAACACTGATCTCACCGAATCCACACTGACGAGGCTCGGGAAGAGGAAACGGCGGTAGAAATTCTTCCTCGAGACGGAGGTCCCGTCGCCGTCCTCCGCACAGCTCTCGATAATCAGCTCGTTCTCGTTCACCACATCGAACCTGACGCCGCTCTCCATGAAGGCCTGCACGTCCACCATGATCTGGGAGGAAGCAGAATGGATCTGACGTCAGAATGCAAGAGAGTAATGCAGTCGCGGTCTGCCGACTCCTTCTTCAAATCAGCTGTTTTTGGAACGCTCGGCAAGGAACCCGAGAAGCGCGAGAACGGGTCATGGAGAAAGTTGGATCCCGTTTCGCC
>BOPN01000530.1:447161-457161 GCA_017312705.2 Penaeus japonicus | reverse complement strand
AGAGTCAAAATCAGAAAGGCAGAGTTTTCACTCCATGTGCCAGAATGCTTGTGAAGCAACTTCTACATCGTCACTCATGAACAACATCCTCAGTGAGGAAAAACACCGAGACAAAGATGCTCATGATAAAATTTGTGAAAGTGGAGCTGTGCTTTCACACAACGCACAGTCAAGCAAGAACACAATGGCTGATCACTGGCTTCCCATCTCCTTGAAGGGTCAGTTCTTCTCTGATTCCTTTTCGAAGATGTCCGTAAGGATCCTTCGCCACACCGTCAACGAAGTCCTCACCAGACATAGCGAACAGGACTGCCGACGATCAACTCTCCTCCTACCGAAGTCTACGGGAACGCGACCTCAATGATGAGACTCAGGCATAGCTGACTACGGAAGATCAACACGGATTTAAGGTGAGAAAATGGAGTCATGCTACAATAATATCTGTTTAAAGAACGACTAAACTTAACGCTTCTCTTTTTCTATGTTTCATTTCGCATCGTCTATCACATTACAGGATATTAAAGCTTTCTCTTATCCTAATTAGGTGGTGTTGGACGTCCACGACTTCCCGAGCGAAGACGTCAAAGTCAAGGTGGTGGACAACAAGGAGGTGGTGGTGGAAGGTGTCGTGGAGAAGAACGACGGAACCTTCAGGTCAAGCAAGAGCTTCTGTCGGCGTTTCAATTTTCCTGGCGAAGTGGACATGAATGCTGTCACTTCAGCGATGTCCTCCGACGGTGTCCTCACCATCACGGCGCCAAAGGTTTAGATATGGAGGATAGAGAAAACTTGAACCAATGGAGGACGAAAGAAGCTTGAGCCAATGAAAAGGCGATGAACAGTGCAAAATTTCATAGAGGTTGCTGACGCAATTATATTTTAATTGTTGATATTTATTACCATGGAATATTTTTTTGTTAATCTATTTTTATATGAAAAGAAGTTGTCTTATCCAACACTGCTTTCCTTAACCTACGATGTTGTGTCTCGATTTATATATATATATATATATATATATATATATATATATATATATATATATATATATATATGTGTGTGTGTGTGTGTGTGTGTGTGTGTGTGTGTACATATGTATATATATATATATATATATATATATATATATATATATATATATATACATTTATATATATATATATAAAAATATATATATATATATATATATATATATATATTGCTCTGTCATACGTATTATTATAACTGCATTGAAAAATTCATATTAGATTTGCCAAAGTACTTTAAAAGTAACTTTATTTCTCAAAAGATTCTTCAAAATAATGCAATGACACTGATAAGCATGTAATACATGGCATACTATTATGCATATGTTACAGAGACATATTTATAGACATAAGCTTTGAAATCTATATGCGCAAAAGCGTTCATGATTATAAATCCCTCTATCCCTCATTCACTTTTCTCTCTTTTTCTTTCTCTCTCTCTCTCATTCTCTCTCTCTCTTTCTCTCTCTCTCTTTCTCTCTTGAGCCCAGAAGCGAAAATATAAAGGAACAACCCCGATTCAGGAAAATATACACGAACTTAGATGATAACCAGTGGTTTTATGAGCAATTCTCGGTTAACAAAAAATAGTTTTAGACCGAATTCATCCAGAGCTTAAGGCGTTCAAAACAAAAAGGTGTATGATCTCCAATATCTTAGTCATTTGTCAAAGTTAACAATATCCCAAAATGAATTACTTTTCTACCTCCAAGAGCATTCTATGTATTTTATTTTACTACATTCATAACTGAGTGAAATTGTAGGACATAAATGAAATCCTGAGGAGGCGAGAATTTGGCAGTGGATGGGTGATGGTCATTCAAGGTGTTGATTTTTCAAATTCTCAGAACTAGCATGATGACTCATATCCCATTCGTCATTTACAAGTCTGAATGGAACCATATGATATAATAATTATTTGTCAAACATCGAAATTAAAAAGAAATTATGTCTCTTCACACAATTGTTTATTATCTGTATGTGTGTGTGTGTTTTAGTTTTGGTGTATGCCTGTATCTATATACGTAAGAATTTTTACACTAGTACCTTTAAACTATTCCAACACAATTCTCTTACGTACACCAATGACAGTCTTCCATATGATGCAAAAGGGAAGAAAAGCTCTCATTCTTTTTAAGGATTTTTAGTGCCGGCCATGTACCCCTTCTATGTGATACGTAGAAAAAAAGTAATAATAATAAAAAATAAGTACATTATTTTTTGTTTGTTTTATTCTTGTTTATGTCACGCATTTTCCAGTAATGATGGTAATGAAACGACGCAGTGTTCTTTGTTCAATATTTCAGTAAAGAAAGCAACCACAAAGTGACCAAGCCTGTCCAACCAGCACCTTCACCAACTCCGAATGGTGACTGACGTCTCCGTGTTCAACCCGACTCACCCAAATCTGGAAGTGCGTTTCCCTGATAAACTCTTGGCGTAACCCAGGTAGAAAAACCCTGCTCTAAGTGACCGTTGCTATTCAACATTTCATCATTTCTTCCGGCCTTCACAATTTTCCTTTCTTGAGCGATCTCAAAGAAAACACAAAAAACTAAATTTAAGTAAATATATATATATATATATATATATATATATATATATATATATATATATATATACATATATATATGTGTGTGTGTGTGTGTGTGTGTGTGTGTGTGTGTGTTTGTGTGTGAGTGTGTGTATATATATATATATATATATATATATATATATATATATATATATATATATATATATGTATGTGTATATATATATATATATATATATATATATATATATATATATATATATATATATGTATATATGTATATATAATATATATATATATATATATATATATATAAATATATATACATATATATATATATATATATATATATATATATATATACATATATATATATATATATATATATATATATATATATATATATATATATATATATATATATATATATATATATATATATATATATATATATATGCATATAAATATATATATATATATATATATATATATATATATATATATATATATATATATATAGGAGGACCTACTTCGCTACCGGCGAATGCGAGATCTCAACCTGACGGAAGAGACTCAGGCTCTTTCCGTTAGTCAAGACGACAACTCTCATCAGGTAAATAGATGGCCCTCCCATATTGCTTATCTTCTTAAGGTGAAAGTCAGTGGTGGTAGAAATTGTTTCTATCTGCAGGTATCACTTCTGGAGGTTCATAGACATGTTATTTTCGCTAGGTCGTGATTGACGCATGGGACTTCCTGCGGACGGTGACATCAAGGTGAAGGTGGTGGACGACAGCGAACTGGTGATAGAAGGCAGTGTCGAGAAGCGACAAGATGGCTCAGTCTCCAAGAAGACTTTCTGTCGACGATTCTCATTCCCGGCTCTCCTGAGCGAAGACACGGTGTCCTCGTCCATGTCGGCAGATGGAGTTCTTACTGTTACGCTTCCAAAGAAGGTACGTGGCAAAGAAATTTTTAAAATTGGTTTAGTGGAACTATCATTGACAAAGGAAAGATAATTTTCTGGTTAGCTTTTTAAAGACAAAGCACCTTAACTTACATGAATTTCTTTTTTCAGATTTCTTTGTTAAACAACAAGGAGGGCAAAACAGTTAACATCACAGCCTCGCACAAAAAGTCTGCAAATAATACAAATACACACATGAATACTTCAAACAACGTCGAAAAGAAGAGAGTCAATTTCGAGGAAAAAACATCCAAATCGTCTCAAGTAAAAGTGCAAGAAGATCAGTCTGCCTCGACGGAGTCTAAGAACACGCAGGACTCGAGCGACTCTACAAAGGACAATCCACTCACTTCCTTCCATGTTCTTCCCATTTCCGAAAGAGGGCCTTTCTTCCGCGATTCCTTCTTCCAAGACACTCGAAGGCACTTCCAAGAAGCCATCGACCAGATACCTAACGAGTGGGGACAAGCGGATCGCGAGTGACCAGGAACACCTACAGGGAACTGAGAAAACATCATTTGCAGGAAAAGAACCAGGCCGTCGCCTTTGCTGAGGACCACCAGTGTTATAAGGTCAGTGGAAATTGATGTACTCAATGCCTTTAATACTCTAATCATTTTCTATCTTTAACCAAGATTTTGCATTCAGCTTTGTTAATTAAATATGGAAACTTTAACGGAAACCATATGTAACATGCAACCTTATTTTCATATGAATTCAGGTCGTGGTGGATGTACAGGACTTCAAGGAAGGCGACGTCAAGGTCAAGGTGGTGGACGAGAATGAGCTGACAATCGAAGGCAATTTGGAGATCAAGCGAGACGAGTCCGTCTCCAGCAAGAGTTTCTTCCGCCGTTTCTCCTTCCCAGGACTCGTCAGCGCTGACACCGTCACGTCTGTCATGTCATCGGACGGCATCCACTGTCACTGTGTACCAGCGTAATTCATGAACAGTTTCCTTAATAACTCTTCATTTGCTATCAGAGACTAAGGATAATGAAAAATAGTCCTTTAAATACAGAACAATGACCTATGTTTCTTTTTTCCTCAGGCAACGTCGGGACCCAATATCGGAGCAGTTTCTGAAGCGGCACAATCTCAGGTTTCGCAGTCGTCCTCCAAAAGCACAGAAGAAAAGCAATCTATCAAAACAGAGTCAAAATCAGAAAGACAGAGTTTTCACTCCATGTGCCAGAATGCTTGTGAAGCGACTTCTACATCGTCACTCATGAACAACATCACCAGTGAGGAAAAACACAGAGATAAAGATGCTCATAATAAAATTTGTGAAAGTGGAGCTGTGCTTTCACACAACGCACAGTCAAGCAAGGACACAATGGCCGATCACTGGCTTCCCATCTCCTTGAAGGGTCAGTTCTTCTCTGATTCCTTCTTCGAAGATGTCCGCAAGGACTTCGAAACAGCTGTCAACGAAGTCCTCACCAGACATAGCGAAATGAGGACTGCCGACGATCAACTCTCCTCCTACCGAAGTCTACGGGAACGCGACCTCAATGATGAGACTCAGGCGATGAAGACCACGGAAGATCAACACGGATTTAAGGTGAGCAAATGGAGTCATGCTACAATAATATCTGTTTAAAGAACGACTAAACTTAACGCTTCTCTTTTTTATGTTTCATTTCGCATCGTCTATCACATTACAGGATATTAAAGCTTTCTCTTATCCTAATTAGGTGGTGTTGGACGTCCACGACTTCCCGAGCGAAGACGTCAAAGTCAAGGTGGTGGACAACAAGGAGGTGGTGGTGGAAGGTCGTGTGGAGAAGAACGACGGAACCTTCAGGTCAAGCAAGAGCTTCTGTCGGCGTTTCAATTTTCCTGGCGAAGTGGACATGAATGCTGTCACTTCAGCGATGTCCTCCGACGGTGTCCTCACCATCACGGCGCCAAAGGTTTAGATATGGAGGATAGAGAAAACTTGAACCAATGGAGGACGAAAGAAGCTTGAGCCAATGAAAAGGCGATGAACAGTGCAAAATTTCATAGAGGTTGTTGACGCAATTATATTTTAATTGTTGATATTTATTACCATGGAGAATTTTTTTGTTAATCTATTTTTATATGAAAAGAAGTTGTCTTATCCAACACTGCTTTCCTTAACCTACGATGTTGTGTCTCGATTTATATATATATATATATATATATATATATATATTTATATATATATATATATATATATATATTGCTCTGTCATACTTATTATGATAACTGCATTGAAAAATCCATATTAGATTTACCAATGTACTTTAACAGGAAGTTTATTTCTCTAAAGATTCTTCAAAATAATGCAATGCCACTGATAAGTGTGTAATACATGGCATACTATCATGCATATGTTATAGAGACATATTTGTAGACATAAGCTTTGAAATCTATATACGCAAAAGCGTTCATGATTATACACGTAGAATGTACAGTACCTAAATCCCTCTATCCGTCATTCACTTTTCTCTCTTTTTCTTTCTCTCTCTCTCTCTTTCTTTCTTTTTTTTCTCTCTCTCTTTCTCTCTTGAGCTCAGAAGCGAAAATATAAAGGAACAGCCCCGATTCAGGAAAATATACACGAACTTAAATGATAACCAGTGGTTTTATGAGCAATTCTCGGTTAACAAAAAATAGTTTTAGACCGAATTCATCCAGAGCTTAATTAAGGCGTTCAAAACAAAAAGGTGTATGATCTCCAATATCTTAGTCATTTGTCAAAGTTAACAATATCCCAAAATGAATTACTTTTCTACCTCCAAGAGCATTCTATGTATTTCCTTTTACTACATTCATAACTGAGTGGGTGGGTGATGCTCATTGAAGGTGTTGATTTTTCAAATTCTCAGAACTAGCATGATGACTCATATCCCATTCGTCATTTACAAGTCGAAATGAAACCATATGATATAATCATTATTTGTCAAACATCGAAATAAAAAAAAATATGTCTTCACACAATTGTTTATTATCTGTATGTGTGTCATGTATATGTGTGTGTGTATGTGTGTGTGTTTTAGTTATGGTGTATGCCTGTATCTATATGCGTAAGAATTTTTTACACTAGTACCTTTAAACTATTCCAACACAATTCTCTTACGTACACCAATGACAGTCTTCCATATGATGCAAAAGGGAAGAAAAGCTCTCATTCTTTTTAAGGATTTTTAGTGCCGGCCATGTACCCCTTCTCTGTGATAAGTAGATAAAAATAATAATAATAAAAAATAAGTGGCATTTTTAGTAAAGATATCTTTTCATTATCTAGTTTTGCCGAATAAGTTTGGTACATCTTCACTTTTTCCATTAATTCATCACTATGTGATTTCATCTTTATTATAGTGCTTTGAGCAGAATCAAACTTAGCCTTCAAATCTTCATTCATTTTTTTTAGCTCATTTACTTCTTCTTCATTACCAATAACCATGATTCTGTTTACTGGTCTATAGGGCGCAAGATATGGATCTTTAGAGTTTTTGTCTTTAGCTGATTCTTGGGTTGCTGATGTTGTTGTTTCATTTTGAGGATCTTGTTCTTCCGAGCGTTTGAGCTTTTTTTTAGCTGATTCTTGGGTTGGTGATGTTGTTGTTGTTTCATTTTGAGGATCTTGTTCTTCTGATCGTTTGCGCTTTAGGTTGTCTTTAGCTGATTCTTGGGTTGGTGATGTTGTTGTTGTTTCATTTTGAGGATCTTGTTCTTCCGATCGTTTGCACTTTAGGTTGTCTTTAGCTGATTCTTGGGTTGGTGATGTTGTTGTTTCATTTTGAGGATCTTGTTCTTCCGATCGTTTGCGCTTTATGAGGATCTTTGGAAGCTGAGATTTGATTTGTGAATTAATCGACGCATGGCCAGGTATCAGTTTGAGGCTTAGCGAATCGGTAACTAAGGAACCCCTATTACTCCTCTGGTTAAAGGGAGAGGGTGATACTGTTGTTCCGCTTGTAGTCGATACAGAGGCATGAGACATAGGTACGTTTTGCAAGTACGCTGAATTATCGACAGAGTCATTAGAATAATCAAAGTCAGTCATTTCTTACAATATAACGCTTATATCTTATGTACCCTATTTACTAAGGAACTCCTCAGGTTAGGACTCGGAGTATCACCGAAATCCCAGGTACAGTTATTCCTTTTTCTTTTTCTAAGGTCGTATATTAACTTTCCAGCCACACACAATTGCGCACATCAATCTGTTTATGAAAAAAAAGACAAGTATTATGATTACACCAACATAGTGTTTATATATATTCACATATGTATATATAGATATAAATACACCTATAATCAACTAACCAATAAATCCTCAACTTTTGTCAGAGCAGAAATATAGCCTTGGTAGCAAAGTATAAACTAAATGAAGATGTGATGAATGTTCTTCTTTTAACAGATATATATTTACTCTAACCCCCCCCCAGCGCTAGTATGAAAATATCACATGTGTTGTCTTGCAATTTATCAGAATAGTAAAACTATATATCAGTGTTGTTATTATATAACGTATATAATATTTTTTTTTATTTATTCAGACGGACTTGGAGACTGGTGTCATCACTTGTAAATGGGTGTTGAGCTTAATGAAGCATATGTTAAGTTATAAACATTGCTACAATAACCATTTTTCTTTTTTATAATATCTTGAAATCTATATTTATATAAAAAAATTGATTGTCCATTTTTTCCCAACGACTTAGGTTAGGTTAGGTATATGGAATATTTGGACATTTCACCGATGTCAAATTTGGACTTTGCAAAAAATGGACGAAAAGTAAATATTGTCGGAATTTTGTTAGGTGTTGATAAAAATTGGACAATTCACCGATGTCAAATTTTGGACATTGTCAAAAAATGGACGAATGGAAAACTGCTGAGAAAAATCGGACATTTCATCGATGTCAGATTTGGACATTGCAAAAAATTGGACGAGTGGTAATTTGCTGAGAAAAATCGGATATTTCATCGATGTCAACTTTGGACAAAATAAATAAAGATTTCATTAGTATTATGAAAAATACTATCTGGTAATTTCTTGTATATATATATACATATATATATATATATATGGGTCTGTGTGTGTGTGTGTGTGTGAGTGTCTGTGTTTTTAAGGGAATATTCATATCGTCTTGAGCCCATTGTAGTGTGGGAAGGTTGAGGTAATATATATAAACAGTATATTTACGAATATATGTCTATACACACACATAGATGCATATAAATATAAATATGTGTGTGTGAGTGTGTATGTGGTGAAAATACAAATGTATACAGACATGTGTTTACTGATCTACATATATTCCTAGCATAAACCCTATGCATTGAGATCATCATTCGTTCCACATAAGTGTTTTCATATAGAAGGCAAGAACGGTACAACCAGACGATCCTTAACTGCCCATATTTGGCTGCAAGGAATCCGGCAGGTGAAGCTTCGGCCATGACTCAGCTTATGACAAGAGATCTTTAATATGTATCAGTTATTTGTGACTTTCAATGAAGTGATATCAGTATTTTGTCTGTATTTCTTTGTTGCATTCTATATTGTGTTTGCGAAAGAGTGGTACTCTGGTACCAAATTGTATGATGTAAAATGTCGTACAGATTGGATTGAATGATACCCTCAACATAACACAGCTATATTGTGATAAAAAAAATATATTCATGCAATAAAAAATTTACCTATGTTATAACAATCCTAGTAACACAATAACAAACACTAGTAATCATCATATCTATTAGGTATAAATCGACTGCTTATTAACCATATCAGGACCATGAATGTGACCATAGGAGTCACATAAATCAATCATTCTTAGATGGAATATGGAATGAGCCAGAATCTTCTCATGGTGCGAAGAAGGAAGACGAACAAGTTATGACATCATCAAGAGTGTCTGGGCGGTGGGCGCCTATCCAAGTCGGCGCATATAAACAAAGCGTTTCGTTTGGCTCGCCAGTTACTTCTACGCCAGCACTTACAGTGTAAACACACAGCTACCGCGAGATTGCTCCTCACAGCACTAATTCTTCATATATTTGTGTATAGAAAGCAAGATGGCCCCAATCCAGAAGCACTTTTCTTCTCACGTTGAGGAGAACTCAAGCAGTGCAAGCAGCAAGACCTTCACGGCCAGCAGTTCCATCAACACAGTCAAAACATCTGCATCACATAACAGTGCAATTTCCAGTGAAGGCAACACAACCACTAACTGTGATAATCTAAGGACACACCTCTCCCAGTTTGGAAACCAGGCAGACCGAGAGCTGATTTTGCCCATCGTCTCACGAGGTCATTTCCACCACGACTCTTTCTTCGAGAATCTCCGTCAGCAGTTCGACACAGCCGTGCGAGAGATGCTGGATCTATGGGATTCAAGGTCATCTGTCGAGGATGACCTACTTTCCTACAGACGAATGCGAGATCTTAACCTCACAGAAGAGACTCAGGCTCTCTCTGTCAGCCAAGACGACACGTCG
>BOPN01000530.1:424661-434661 GCA_017312705.2 Penaeus japonicus | reverse complement strand
GTGCTGACTGTTTGAGCTTTTCCTATGACGATCTTTGTGGTCATGCTTCATCAGATCATAATTTCTATGCAGTGTGTAAGGTAAATATAATGTGAAGTATATTAATATGTTTGTAAGATGTCTCTTTCTTGCTTTGTGATTAGGACAATATGGTTATTCATTATTCCAATATTACACAAGGTCTAAGAAATTTAAGTTTCCTTGTCTGTTTGTATTGAAGCCCGCTGCAATTAAATCTTTTCCTTTCTTCAGCTTCATCTCTGCCATCTCCCCCTTCCACTATCTGCCCCCCTTCCCCCCAAAAAATTGTCTTAATGTTAGTCTTTGTTTCTGTTTTAACCAGGGGATGCTATCATCATCTGCATTTTCTGAAGATCTGCCTCAAGGCCTTCTACACAGCGCCCCAGATTGGGTTCTAAGGAAATACCCGAAGCTTTTCCCTCTTATCGAAGAATGTGGGTATCACCCTCTCATTAAGCCGAATAAGCCATCGGCAAACAGAAAAGGGGCAGCGAAGGATCTCCATACTCTGCTAGTCACTGTTTTAGAGCAGTACAATACGTAAATAGATTCTCTGTTACTGAACTTGTGTTTCATTACAGCTAGTTCAAGGTTGACTTTTGATTATTCATAGACTGGAAAAATTGAAAGCTATATTGGATTTGTCTGTTCTTTGAATAACATTAATATATGCAAATTATCTAGTTAGTTTAAGTGAATGCAAAACCTAGGTCATGCTTTTATTGAATATATCTTCATGTCCCTTTAGGTATTTATGCTTCAGATTTATTTCAGGGATGGGGTCAAATACATATTTGCATTTGCATTTGTATTTACAAATATACAAAATTTGATGACTGTATTTTATTTGTGTATGAGAACTCTTAGATATGTATATTTGCATTTGTATTTGTATTTGGCCCTTATGTTATCCGTATTTGCTTCAAATACGCTCAAATACACTTAAGTAATTCAACTCCTAAAGGATGCATCATCTTATAATCTGATGCAGACATGCACTGAACAATCACTTTTTTCTACTCTAAATCATTTATTGTATTTTTGAAATCTACAGGTCAAAATAGACATGATCATTCTTGAAAATATTACAATAATTTTCTGGCTTCCTGTGGAATTTTAGTACAAACTATCCATGTCTTCACTTGATCATGACTAAATTTGATACATGTGTCATTTAGGGGTTAAAGACACTATACAGAACAGTGATTTTCTTAATTTTACTTAAATAATAAGAATTAGCAACTCCATCTCTAATATACTGGTATGGGCAGTGATTCACACATCTTAGTATTACAAATAACTGCATAGATTTGAGTCATTTAGAAATAATTATCTTGTAATACATCTATTAGAATAAACAACCCATCATAAACCTATGGAATAAACATTGACTATTAATCATTTAGTTCCTTTAATTCTGCAAAAGAATAGTTTTCTCAAATAAAAATAGTGCTGAGAATAAATTTTGTTTCTCTTTACCCATCTTTTCTCAAAGTGAAAGTGATATCCACTTTGGTAAGATCGAAAATGTTGTTAGTGTTTTAATGTTCACTTGAGAGGTATTTCTGTCTATCTATCTACTGGAGTACAAAACCCCATAGCTGGACAGTCAAGGCAAGTGGGTACTCAAATAAATGTTGAGGCATTATTCATAATATGATTATGATGAATTTATTTGCAAGTAAGGTACTAGTCTCATTTGTATTTTATTTGTATCTGAAGTTTCATATTTATGTTTGCATTTGTATTTGAGGATTAAGAAAGTCTTATTATTTGTATTTGGTTGTAATGAAATTAATGGTTTTGTGACTTGATTTTTTTTCTCTGTCTCTCTTCTTTTTTGTTTTTTTCTTAAATATAACAACTCTGATGGAGATATACATATGTGCCACTGTCTCAGTTGTCAAACTAATGATTTAAATGTTGATTTAGCAATAATAATGATTCATTTCAGCAATACATAATTCTATCATTCAGAATCCAAACTAACAAAGTGCTGTTTTACAATTATTATATATACTGTTGCATAATTATTACATACATTAACACTACTAAAGCAAATGTTGAAGTAAATAAGGAGCAAAATTTACCCCCAAATTAACTTTTTATGTGTATTTCTATTTCTATAATTAACAAGAGAACTAACAACATGTGAAGAATATGGGATCTAGTAATACCCCAAGCCTTATCATCTTATCCTTTATTAACAGAAAAAAAATACAAAAGCTACGCCTTAAAATTTTATGTATGGTAGTACAACAATAAACAGAAATCCATATTTCAATATTTCAAAGATAATGAAGAAATTACATATACCAGAACAAAATGGTAATATCCAATTTCATAACATAATGGTTTCTAGAACTAAAAAAACTGTTAAATTGACTCCTCTATAATCAGATGTACCAAAGATGTACCAAAAATTTACCTGGAGTACCAAAGACAAAACATTCAGTTGATCGACCCCAATCTCATTCTCTACAGAAAGCACAACAGAATGAGTCAATGAATGAAGCTTATTTTAATACAAGTCAAATGTAACATACAACTCAAACCAGACATACAACATACTCTCACAGCAGCTTACGGGAAATATTTACAAACACTCAAAACCAAACAGAGGGGATTTACCAAATAATTATTTCCTTATATTGAAATTCTACTTCCGTACATCTGCAAAAATATATGAATAACCACCTTTAAGGATTTGGAAGACTGAGCCATTTGACAAAATGCACCTAAAATCTAAATTACATAGAGAGCAGTCACTTTTTTTTTTTACTTTTTTTTTACATATAGACATTTTTCGTTTTTTATTATTACTTTTTCTTTTAATCGTTCCGACATATCACCTGCAGTATTCGTGATAGTTTCCAGTCCCAAACATAAACAATTTATACAAATCTGGCCAGTATACATCTCCCAAAATATGTCATCCAGACTTGATTCTTCTATGCTAAAAGAAAAAAAAAATACTGGCAAGAAAAAAAGGTCCACAGAAAAGAAAATCTCAAAGACCTGTTTTGTGCAGCCTTTCTTACAAATACATTAATAGAAAATCATGATTGCATTACCTTTAATATAAACCACAATGGGTTGGGTATCTATACTTTTAATAAGATGGAAAAGATAATCTACCTCAAACAGTGAAGCCTGAATAAAACCTGCAAACTTAAACTTGATAATCAATGTAGGTGGATATAGGAAATTCTTTGAAACACACATTAATAAAAATCAACATTTATGAGAGTTTGGCAGTGGCCTTTTTCAGTTGGATATTTCCTCAGCAATCTGTAACTAAACTTGCAAACAAACAGACTCTCATTTAATACTGAGAACTCTATATTAGCAAGTACATACTTATCAAATATCCTTTAGAATAAACAACTTCCTTAGAATACAATGTACAAATAAATATAACAGAATATAGCATGATAGAGCACTTCTTTTTGATGTTGTGTAGGAGTCAGTTATAGGAAGAAGTACCAAAATATTTATAATTAATCAACTGGGACTAGTTAATTAGTTTACGAAATCTTGATGTTAAATCACCCAGACAACAAAAAGTACTCTATCACAGTTTTACAAAGGTGATACTGAAAGGTCATAGTAACAAACACCACTTAACACCAATTATACATATATCATATATCCAGACAGGAGTAAAGGGTATATTTCAGCTTTAGGATTAGCAGCAAAACTACAAAAATCATACATACGCACCTGACCATCAAAGCACACACTCTATCTTTCAAAAATGTTTATTGTGTCTCCAACTTAGCAAATGATTTTCCTATAAAATCTGCAAGATATGATGTTAGTTCCTGTGACCCCAAAATATCAAATTAACTTTGGTTTTTACTGCTTCAAGCTAGGATTATTAGAGGTATTTTCAGTTAATCTATGACTTTTATGAGGATAATTGAATTCTTTCCTACTCTTCTCTACTTTTTTACAGCATAAAATGTGTTAGCATAACTTAGTGTTGGTAAAACATTGAAAGAGTAACCCTGACTAATGAATATTCACAACTTGTTGTGCAGCAGTATTCAGTGTAAATGGATAATCAAATCCTAGATTACTTCGGGAAATTCTATCACTCTTGGAAAATTTAGTCAACACCTTTTAAGGGGAAGGCAATATATAAATAAAAAGTGAAAAATTGGTATAATCAAGACAAAATATGATTCCCACTGCTTATATAACAGTTTATTAGCACTTGTAGCCAACCAGTCCTTGTCTTCAGTTTTGTTGAGTGTTTGTATACAGGGTAACTAGAAATAGAGATGGCCACATAAAAATAAAAAAATTAATACTGATATCTTACATTTAGTAAGTATGTGAGCAATAATGATATTCATGGCACGGTTGACTTTCTGAACTTTAAATTGTTTTCACTTTGTTTCCTTCTCATATTGTTACTTTATCTATATTTTTGAAATTCATTATTGCCCTTATTCCATACAATGATGATACATTTTATGAAACTGTAGTTCATATTAAAACAAAAACAAATGTATTAAATGCATGCTCACACAAATGCACATATGCACAAAAAGAAACAGAAAAATAAAGGTCAACTTTATTAAAAATCTTGACTATAATACTCTTTTATTCAAAAACATTTAACAATTTCTGCTATGCACAACCAGGGGTCAAAAATGAAATTTAACATTTTATCAAATTAAATATCCTTGTCTCATTACTAAAGATAACATCATCATAAAAGTAGCTACCCGAACTCAACACAAACACATACTAACACAATTAACACAAATACAGTTTGCTACAGCTAAGAGGTAAACATCTGTTAAACGAGTTATATGCCCTCTAGGAGTATAAATACAATGCTGTACAATTCATACATATATGTATGTATGTGTGTGCATGTGTGTGTGTGTGTGCGTGTGTAGGTGTGTGTGCGTGTGTAGGTGTGTGTGTGTATGCAGGTGTATGTAGGTATGTGTATGTAGTTATGTGTATGTAGGTATGTGTATGTGTATGTGTATGTGTATGTATCTTATTACACAGTGCTACAGCCAGGCATGCTTCATATAAAAATACTGTTCTTTGGCTTTATTACAGTATAAAATTTTAGGCACTGGGTGATTTTCTCTTTCTTTCTCTTCTCTTTTCATTTTTGTACTTAACAAAAGTTGTCATTTTGCTAACATCAGACCAAGCCTTCATCTGACTATTCTTATAAATCTTGATCAGACACGCTCTGCTGCAGATACTCCGAGTAGAGCTTTTTCTGTTGAAAAGGAAGAATCAAGATGAAATAAAATACAGAAATACAAAACAAAAACATTTGTTCAACATCTGGTTTTCAAAAGACTATTATGATGATCTGGTACATCCATAACAACACAAATAAACCAGCTTACCTTTTGTCCCTTCACATGAGAATTAACATATTCTCTCTTCTCAAGCAGGGACTTCTTTGAGCGGCGTTGCAAAGTAGGCTTCGTCTGGCTGCAGTAGCGAGAGATGATGAGGAACGTACCAGACACAACTAGCACAACAGCAAGCACCACTAGCTGGTTATCCTCACCGATAGCCACCCAGCAAGATGTTAATGGAGCCTGGAATACAAAGATGACCTAAATATCACACCAATTTCTGGCTATAGTCATATGAGGATTTTTAATAATCAATAAATTCAATCAAAAACTATAAACACATTCAATAAAATAAAAATAAACAAATCAAATAAAAACAAGGAAATTAAGTTTTGAAAAATAATAATCAATATAAAAAAAATAAAAATAAAATAAAAAAATCAGCATGGTTGAATGTAATGCATATATCAACAGTAATACCTACCATGTATGTGGCCAGTGTATCAGCAACCGACTCTCCTAGGAGATTATTAATAAGTTCTCGTGGAGCAGAGGAAAGGAGAACTTCCAGCATCAGTATAATTGGCAGTAAAAATCCAAATGTAGACAATCCCATTCCTTTCATCTGAAATATCAAGCAAAGTCTCCATCACACTTTTCTTTATGCATCTAATTTCTCATTGCTTAAATACTACAATTATAGCAATGTCATAAGATAATAAATCTAAAATACTAAGAAACTAAACCAATACACATAACTTCTTCATTAATTAAATAGGAAAATCATTAGCCAAAACCAGTATATATCAAACAGTAAAAAAAAAAAAAAAATCCTAACATACTCTTTCAAACTCAATTTTCACAGTAACATTCCAGCACGTGAGTTTTACCTTAGCACGGAAATTGTAGGCCCTTGAAATGTTGTCGGCTTCTATGGCTTCGTCAACAAGCGTTGAAATCTGGTCACAGTCTTTTTCTAACTGGTTGAGCGTGTTCTGGATTGTCTGATTAATAGTCTTCTCAACGTCGCGGCAAACTTCTTCAATCTGATTTACACAGCGACTCGGCTGAGAAATAAAACGTTGATTAATGGTGGACTCGTAACCAAAAGTCGAATTTGATATTTTCAATTTGGTCAAAAAGGAAATAAAAAATATGAAAGTGGACATAGCATCAGATTAATTACCTTGTTTGGATTGGGAATGTAAATTGTTGGCATGTCAAAGCCAGTCTTGTTAAGGCCTGGACGCTTGCACAATTCTTGTACAATCTGCATCATTACCCTGTGTGAGAGAGAAAAAAAAAATTACTCTAATCTCTATTATCAAAAATTCCTATTCCAAAGAAAAATTTAAAAATACAAGAAAAAACATGAAAAATTATAATGCATCATGCAAGTCACAGATATAACATTCATTAATTCTGATCCTTAAATGACAAAAGCCATATCATAACGTGCTTTTCTTTCAGCTAAACCTTTAATTCCATTAAAAATCAATTGGCTTTTTCCCAATAGGATTTCTGTTGGATCAATTTTTCCTACCTTTGCCTGTCACTCTCATGACCAGCTTCATCAGCTTTAGAGAGGTAGAAACGGATGCGCTCTGAATGAGTTTCATTCAGCTGCTCCACAATGTTTAAAGTTCTCTTGCACAAAGCTTGGCCGATTGGGTCAAAGAACACAAAGATTAAATCGCACAGGTCACCTGAAAGCATTAGAAAAATTGGTGAGTGAGATTAATTAAAATAAAACTTACTTCCTAGATTCAGTTTAATGATACTTAGTCAATAATATACAATAGCTTTTTCAGAAAAAAAATTACATTTAACTTACCTAGCCAAAGCATGGACTGATTTACATCAAATGGATACTTCATGTCTCCATCAACCAGACCAGGGGTATCAATAAAAGTTACCAGACTGAATTTCTTCTGCTTTGAAGTGCTAATCTCTGTATTCAAGTAATCCACAACACCTGTAAGCAAACCAGACAAATTTTAGTATATTTTCATATATCTTGACATAACACTCATCACAACAAGAGTGTAATGATTACATATCTAATTTCAAGTAACTCTGAGCTATAGTATAGTAGAAGTATACAATAACATTTCACATAAAGTAATACATAAGCATGTTGATCACGTGGCTCTGGGTTGCTGTAGAATGCATGTGTTGAGAACAGCCCTTCATTGGGCAGCTCGCTATATAATCTCGCTAGGAGCCCAAAGAAGAGACATCCTCAATACATATACTTGAAGACTTCAACACATCTCTAGGTCACTATGTCTTACTCTAACAAAGCATGTAACATTAAACCTGAGAAATAATCTATTAGTAAAATTATGGAAAATAGTTAATATCACTGATTACCAATTATTCATGAACCAAAAATTCAGATATAACATATACCTTTTTAGCTAAAGGCATAAAATCTTCACACTTCTTAAAATAAAGCAGTGTAGGCACCACTCTTCTTCTTCCGTGAATTCCAGCACTAACACCTGCCATGATGATAACCTGCTTTGCTTCTGAACCAATAATGAACACTATGATTTGGCACAGAGACCTCTGTACAGGACCAAGCCCAGGACTTGACTGCTGGGGACAGCTACAGGACAACTTATATATACCCAGTATGGGTGACGTCACGGAAAGACAGTGCTTATCACCTCCAGCCACATGTTCGGTTTCATGTTACACCCTACAAAAGCATACTTTTCAGGAGAAAATTACTTGTGAATATTTGAATCACTTCCATGAACATAATCATTTGTGAAATACAGATATCTCACAGACTCTATTTTGATCCTTATAATAATAAATGAGGTGAAAAATAAATGTACACTGAATTTGGTCTCAGATGGGCTCCAACCAATCAGACAAAGCCACATATAACTCCAAACATGATAATATGCGCTTCTGGTACACCTGTATTCAAAAATTGTGTAGAATACTTCCATGCTAATTAATGCATATTAAAGTTGACCAAAGTCAGTTTCATTAGGGGATTATTTCATCCTTATTCACCGAGATCACTTTTTTCGAGCTTGTTTTAATGTTCTAAAAATAAAGATTAAGAGTAAATACATGAATATCAGCTAAACACACACAAATTCATTTCTGAAGGCTGTATCTCATATATACTGAGTATTATACCAACAGCTAACAGGATGTTTTGGAAATCGAGGGTTAAGTAATCCTTATCATGTCAGTCTCACACCAATGAGAGAATAGTTTATTTGTTATATATACACATCCACTATTTTAGAAACGAAACACAGGCCTTCTATCCTTAGGCTAAGAGAGAACCTGACAACAAAAGGTCATATTCCCAAAAACACAAAACCTTGAGCGTAGAATAAGAAAATCCCTATGTGAAATCTTCAAACTATCTGGGAGAGACAAAAACAGATAGGACACAGCTGTGATTTCCGCACACGTGCACAAGCGCTCCACAGACAGAGGAAGAGTGGTAGATAAGAGTCCCACCAGCACTAACACACATTTTGTTTTTATTTGATTTTACTCTCCCTCTCTTCATCTCTATTTCATTCTTTGCACTAGCTATAAAAAGGTATGGATGATCACATAGTTTTCCAGTGAAAAGTTCTTCAATACTGCTTGGAATCACATTAAATTAAACATCTCCATACCAAAAATCAGATTCTGAAAAGAGTCTATTTTCCAATATTTTAAAAGGGTTCTCCTAATGCCTGCTTTACCCAGAAGGACTCTACCATGCCACAAAGTTGTATTTGGTCTTGAAAAATAAGTATGGAAATAAAAAACACAAGGTCTGTCAGGGCTGATAGGAACTTCGTTTGGAGATATGCTACATACAATTTTTTTTTTACTAGTTTTCCAAACTAATATTAATGCCATTTTATTGTAAAACCTTAAATTTACAACACTCTAATTTAATAGTTTTGTAATATAATAGCACATTATAAAAAAACCTGTGGTCTCCCACCAACAGGCCCCAAGTCACTTGATCCCCGGTGAAAATAACTTGATGCAACAGGATATCTAGGCTAAACACCATATACTGTAAAATATTGCTCAAAAGAACAATGAAACCTATAATTTCAAAAATTGGTTCTTCAAAACATCTAAAATTAAATATAAAGGATTCAGATATATAACCTAGTTCTCTTTCTTTCAATATGCATTTACAATAACATCAATCAGCAGTAAATGTTAAATAAAACCAACATCCAAAAGGGCAAGTGAGTTGGATCATGGAAGTCTAATGTCAAATGTCAATTGGAAATCCTATCTAACACTGCTGCTGTCCATGCCCTTCAGTTCAGCAGATACGATGGAAAACAATGATGTCACAGAGCAGAAGAAGAAATCCACAAACAATATAACCCACATACAAGTTTCCTTTAACATGTTAATATAACAACTGTTATCACAACTGTAATTTTCCCAACAACATTCTCAATCAATAATAAGATTTCATGTAATGTAATTTAACAATAACATTACTTACCCTCAATGTCTTGCAGGGGCTTGAAGTGGGGATAGAGATGAAGTGTAGCATTTCCCTGGGAAGATAAAAAAAAAAAAAAATGTCATAACACAGATTAATCAACCATAACCTTTTAACCTTGTTTTATGATTCATCAATT
>BOPN01000530.1:406147-420433 GCA_017312705.2 Penaeus japonicus | reverse complement strand
AAAATAACACATTAAAAGCAGATAATCCAAATAACACTAAAAAGCACAACTTGTTCAAACACACACACAAAATAAACAAAGGAAACATATGTGTTTACCATTCAGTATATACACTATTTGTTCAAGTTTCTTCCAGAAACCCCAAAGCAGACCATCACAAACACTTCATATACAATCCTAAGTCTAAGTACATTATCAAATATGACCAACTTGAAAAATAAAATGATATGTGGAATGATCAACCATCTGAAAACCAACACCAATATCTCAATCCTTTCCCAAGTGTAAATGATAAAGAGAAAACACATAACCCATAAAAGGTACACTTAAAGACAGGCATTTCTTGTATTCCCACAATGAAAGACCTTCTGTACCTGTTTGCTAGTGGTAGGTAGTTTTTTTGTTTTTTTTTTAGATACTGCAGGATTCCCCGAGCAGGGTTCTCTGAAGTAAGTAAACGGCGATTAAGAAAGAAATATACAAGAGAGTGGGAAAAATAAAAATAGATCTTAAGCTTGAGCAATGATGAACGTAAAAGACATTCCTTTTGTGATAGTAAAGAAATGTCATAATATCGTACTATAATCACCTCCATCTCCTCCTCCAGAAAATATAAAATGCTATGTCATGTCATTTACAATAGATTATCAAATTTCTTTACAATAGCTACAATGCTAACTTATTAGATTAGCTCAGCTCTTGTCCCTGAAAATGTCTGGGTAACATATTCAATATAAAAAAGTACATGAAAAGTAAAATCATGAACACTGCTGTCTTTGCAGAACTGCAGAAAATCAATTATATTCATTATACTTGGATCTTCTTACAAGCATGGATTCTTAAAAATATATTGATTGCATATAAATTGCAGGATTACCATGACTGCACCATCCTTTCATCAATAGAGATGAGAGAAAATGTGAAAAGGATTTGTATACTTGATTGAGAGATTTGTTTTAGAGTGGACAAATGTAAGAGTTTCATTCACTGCATACTGACTGTATCTATAGACAGTCATTGTGAGAAGCAGCAATATTTTCCATCTTCTATCAGAGGAATTTTGAGCCATTACATACAAGATAAGCCTAAAATAAATCTAAGTTGCAAGGAAGCAATTGATAATGGGACGTTTACTCACTGACAAATGACATTCCATCAACTGTACTGTATGTTATAGAACACAGTTTTATCATCAAAGATAGACATTTTCTTAAATGACTTGGAAACAATTTATTTTAGACTGTAAGTTGAATATATAAGTGGCTATTACAGATCTTCTGGTATCAGTACCAATATCTTTATCTAATTAACCCTATGACGACAGTGCGTCACACTCGTATGACACAGCTAAATTCCCGATGCCGGGGCGTCATGCCAGTGTGATATTTCCAATGCAATATTGCAATGGCCCGGCGTAGGGGTTTTCACGTAGCGCGTGCCCCGTCGGGAAAGGGTTAAGTTCTCAAGATATATTATTTTCATAGTTCTTGGAGTGAAATATAAGAAAATTAACCAATTGACTTCAAATCCTGGCTGTCAGATGAATAGTCTATCCACCAGCATACTGACCAAAGTCCTATTTATACATATGCCTTTCTGATTCTGTCAGCTCTGACAAGATCCATATTATAGATTTTGTTCATGAAGCAGCATCTTTGAGTAAAAATTTGGTCATAGAAATTGGTATATTAATTTCTCTTATTCTTTTTATTCACACTTTCCTTTATAACTCGCCTTTAAATATCTCCAATTTATATCTACTTATCCATGTCATTATGATTGACCCATTCTGAACAGATGTCATGACATACATGACACAGGAGTTTTTGGCCTGACGGCAGGCTTCACGACATACATGATGTTCTGGGATTTTGGATCCGAGTTTATTTATTGTACTATTGTACTACTTTTCTTTCTATTCCACACTAGTGATATCATAATTACTATAATTGCTGTAATATTAAGCAAAATGGGTTTCACCTAACATGTAAAAACTAGATGTCACCACCTTCTCCTAGCACCAGCAGGAGAGAGAGCTTTAAATAACACCCATCCACTGACTCTAGCAAGCGCTATCTTTAGAGAGCGATGGTACACAGCAAGTTCCCAACCTCTTGCTCTAAAGTACCGTCGATAAAGGATGTGTAGGCAGAACAAAAAGAGAGAGGTGACTCAAACCATGCCCAGTGTCCACAATGTGCCCCTATGCCAGTAGGGATGCCCTATATGGCACTCACAGTCATAAGCACAGGTCCTTCCCATTCCCTACCTCTTCAATATTATCTTCATTGTGGATGGTTATATTTTTCGTATTCATTCACAACAGTACATGAATACGAAAAAAATTAAGTTAAATTTTGTCCTCCCATAAAACAACATTTTTATCACACTGAGTATAAAGAAAATAGTGAGATGATATGGACCCTGTACTAAAATATTGGTCAACTGAAGCATTGATAAATCCTGTGATATGACATATGTAAATCTCTCAATACAATAAAACACTGAAAAAATGACAAACACAAAATAGCTCTAGCTTTACAATGTGCGACTGTAAGAGAGTGGGAAAAGTCAAGGTATGTTTCTTGAATCTGCCTCGCTCTGAAATAAAACCCATCCTAGAGACTGGGCAAGCAAATCTAAGACTGTCTGCAATGGGTCAAGCAATTCATCTCATATATTGACAGTTCAGTTCAGTTTGCCTGGGCTTTCTCACTGACCAGTTAAAAAAAAAATTGAGAAAGCTCACTTCACAATGCAAAATAAAATAAAAAATTGTTCACCATAATCATCAGTTCATCTGAAATTTTTTAATTTTCAACTGTCAATGCAATCCTATGGAAGAATATATCAACCAATTAACCCGTTAACGACGGATGACGTGTTTTTTCGTCATACATGACGCAGGACCTCTTGCCTGACAATGGGCGTCATGGCGTTCGGGGATTCTGGATCACTATGTTATTTTATTGTACTATAAGTAATGAGTGAGTGATGTTGACAATTGCAGTCATAATTATTATAACTGCCGTAATAATAAGCAAAATGGTTTTCAACTCACTTACAAAACCTAGATGGCACCACTTTCTTCTAGCACCAGCAGAAGAGAGAGCCTTGAATGGCACCCATCTACGGTCTCTAGCAAGCACTATCTCTGTAGAGTGATGGCACATCGCAAGTTCCCGACCTCTTGCTCTAAAGTACCGCAGATGAAAGATGTGCAGACAGAACGAGAGGAGGAAGGTGACTCACACCATGCCCAATGCATACAATGTGACCCTGTGCCAGTATGGATGCCTTTTATTGTGGCACTCACTATCAAAACCACAAGTTTCCTCTTCCCAACCTCTTCATTTTGGATGGTTATAAGTTTCGTGTTTGTTCGTGACAGCACAGAAATACGAAAAAATAAAGTTGTTTTTTTGTCCCCCCCTAAAACAGTAATACTTCTATCACATTGAGTGTAAAGAAAAAAAATGAGTTGATATGGACCCTGAACTACAATTTTAGTCAACTGCAAAATTGATGGAGCCTGTGATATGACAGATATAAATTTCTAAAAACAGTAAAACACACAAAAAAACAAAACATAAAAATGTCTCTAGCTCTACAATGAGTGACTAAAAGGGAGTGGGAAAAATCAAATTTTGTATCAGAAGCTGCCTCGATCAGAAATAAAACTCATCCTGGAGCCCTTGTAAGCAAATCTATCCCCCGTTGGCAATGGGTTAATACAAAGTGAAGGACGTATTTTACGCTGCAGACCAAAGTCAATAGGTTAACCTGCTAACAAGATATCATGTCAAGTAGTGGCAGTGTCAGCCCGGGGACAAGATATTTCGTCATGGGTACATATATTGGGTACATAGCACTTGGCCATGGCCAGTGTGGGGGAATAGTTCAAGGCATTAGGCTTATGCATTTGATATATCCTGGCATTAACGGGTTAAGATTTATAAAACAATATCCAACCAATGATTTTAATGAAATAAGGTTAAGACTTTTGTAGCTAGCAGTAGACTACACTTCATATCTTACAAAGAACTTAATACAATTTACACATATATCTTAACCCTATGACGACAGTGCATCACACTCATGTGACACAGCCAAACTCCCGATGCCAGGGCGTCATACCAGTGTGACGATTACAATGCAATATTGCAATCGCCCGGCATAGGGGTCTTCGCGTAGCAAGTGCGATTTAACGATTTACTGTAGCAATTTACAGGTTAACCCATAGCAGATGGGTGTCATGACATACACAACAGCTCTAATCAAGCCTAAAAGACAGGCATCAGGAACTGCTCACAGTTGAAGCACCCCCACAGTCATGAAGTATTATGACTTAACCCATTGGTCGCGGTATTAAAAAAAGGTCTGTGCAGTAGGATAGCTGAATTACATGTCTGGCATGGTGCCATCCGCGTCTATCACCGACTCTGCCTTTGCACCAAATCATGCCATCCGCTGCTAATGGGTTAAGTATTCTGCACTGCCTGAGGGCAGAGAAAACATTTTCCCGTCCTTCTAATTCTTAGCCAGTGCTGGCTAAAAAAATCATATGACGGGTGTTCATGAACACCTGTCAACAGCCAATCAGCTCACTGGGGAGTGAAATGACCATAAAAATTTTTACATCTAACAGATTTGCTTCATATTCTTACACTGTGTATCAACCCATTGCGTACGGGTGTCAATGCATACATGACACCACATCAGGATCTGCTCACAGTTGAAGCATGCATACAGTCATGAAGTATTATGGCTCTAACAGTGCTAGCTCTAGAGCTACAGGGTTCCAAAGTCAGCCTAAACATACATTTTATGATGGATTTATGGAAAAATATTGTTTGTTAGTCTACACTAATTGGAGGGCAGAGAAAACCCTTTCACCATCCCTATAATTTTTGGCCCATGCCACTGGTGTCATAGACCGCCCACCTTGATGACCAGTTAGGTCGTCAATATTAACCCATTGCCTCATCGGCAATGGGTTAATATTGCACATATTTTTGGACCAAGTTTTTGGGGATGCCTAAATAGGGTAGAGGGGAGGAGGAGCACAAAACATAAAAATATGAAAATTTGTGATTGCATTAATCTTTGTCAATTTTATTGAATCTATTTCCCTATACAATACAGTTATAGCAGTCCTAAAAGGAGATGTTTTCTGTTTATCATTATAAACAATGTAGATTTTAATATTTTGATATTTGAGCAAAAAAAAGTAGTATGGGATTGGGAGAGAAAATGAACACATGACAATTTACAACCACCTGTTACTTGAAATTTCTGTTGTTGCTGTTTTTTATAATCTAGGAAAAAAAAAGTCTCTTAATCAATTTAAGATCTAATTACGCTATTCAAAAGGCAACAAAAATATCAGTTTTTACTCTTTTTTTCTTTTAAGGGAGGCAAATATTTACAAGTAAAAACATTGCATCATCTACAGTAATGCTTTCTCTTTTTAATCCATACAAAACAATTGCCATATATAAATCCAACAGAATTCTTTATAGTATACAGATAATAGTTACAAATATTCAAAGTTAAGCAAAATTAATGAATGCTATAAATTTTCAATTTCAATTTTAATACAATCAGTTTAAAAAGGCAATGTAAAGATTACTTTATGTATCATGAAATATATATCTACTATATTTTCTATCCTTTTTAGGGAGAGGGACTTAAGTAAACTTTTAAAAAAGGTAACATTGTGTACATTCTATTGATGTTTATGTACACTTTTATTCAGCTCCTTATATATCATAAGAATCTAGTTCTTCTTGCCCCATTGAAAATGTGTAAAAATAAAATAATAATAATAAATAAATATATAAATAAATAGATCACAGATAATCTACAACATTTTTTTAATGCATATAGTCTTTGTGGCCTTTTTTTTCCCTTTTTAGGGATATACCAACTATCAAATAAATTTGCAATAATCAGCAAAATCTAAGATCTCTGAGGTTAATAATAAGAGACAAAAGTGCAAAATACAGAGGAAAAAACATATACCATTATCAGGATCGGTGTACAAGATATGGCATTCTCTCAGTATCTTCTCATTGACTGACACAGTTGCAGATTCGGCAGTGTTGGCCGCACTACGATGTTTCATCTTGCCCGACATTCTGGAAGAAAACCTTGTGTCACATTATAAAGTAAACAAGTGCACAGTAAAGCCAATCTAATTGTTAAGTGAATACAAGTAAAGTCTTGAGTTCTGGTATTTTTAGAGCTTTACAACAAATGATTGAAGACAAGCAGTCTGTAGAATCCTACAAAATTTCAAATCTGGAACTTTTTTTCTTTCTGATATCAAAACTGTGGAACAAAACTATAGCTACATGACATCCACAACTACATACAATTCTTACTCATCCGAGTTTTATATATTGTTTTTACCGATGTTTATGTCTTAGGACAATACCAAAGATGGATCTAGACATAGTCTGATAGAAATAATCTGATATGCGACTACAAAATCTGAAATGATTAGGACCACCAGTGTAAAGGCTTCACCAAGTTTATGGAACACTTTAATAGTTGTTATCACAGCCAATTACTTCTGACAGTCATGATCAGACTAATTGCATGGGTCTATTCTTCCGGCTTTAAAGTGGCACTGATCTTAAACCTTCATATTCCATGAGCACTTTGTTGATATTGACTCCTCACGAGCTTGATGCTTTTACTTTCCAGCAATTTCTTATCAAGAGTAGAAATTCAAATGCCTTTTTTTAATCACATTAGAAAGAGTAGGTAGAACTTTGTAATAATCAGTATTACTTAACCCATTGACAGCGGATGGCATGATTTGCTGCTAAGGCAGAGTTGGTCATAGATGCGGATGGCACCGTGCCATACAACGTAAACCTGCCACATGACTGTATACACATTTTAGTAAAACTGCGACCAATGGGTTAGGCAAATGTCACCTCATCTGGCCGCACAAGTCCAGAATCAAATCCAGTGCCTATCGACCCCTTTTGATCCTTAGGCATTTCTTGGCCGCTCAGACAGTTCCATAGCCTGCATGAGGCAGACGTCAACCACTTAGGAGGCCGCTACTCCATATCATTCTGCATACGTCTTGTGATGCAAACAAAGGGCAAGGAGGCAACCATCAGACTTTTTCCCTTTGGTCTAGGGATTGGTACAAATAGGAATAAATTTTGAAAATGCATTTGTAGCTGGCCATGAAAAGATATAAATAATAAATTGAACAGTGATACAAAACAGTTTTTGAAGTATAATAAACAGATTGTAATTTAATAGTACATAAATTCTGCTAACAGCCCTGTTTACTATTAAGATTACTATTGTTTAATTGCAGGGGGACAAAAACAGATCATGTGGTGAGACAAAAACCATAAACTCTTACTATGATTTTCTTTAATTGCATATTTCTTTTGGGCTTTGTAAATATGAATTCTTTGGCCTTGGCAATTATGAATTCTATTTTTGATTTTCTGGTTTCTTTACCTCTTGCAACTGGAAACAACAACTCAATTTTCTTCTGATACAATTTCTTAACTTTACCAATGGGCTTCACTCATTATGGCAAAGATTTTATTCAATACATATAATAGTCTACATCTACAATATCCTGTCCTTCTACTAATGATTTTCATATCTTTAGTACCCCAATAAACCTCCAATAAACTTCCACCAAGTATATTACAAGAAGATAAAGCTTTTAGACCTCCAGGTGATTTATCAACGAATAAGGAACCAATTCAATCTCCACCTTGCCACCAAATGTGTTGGCCTTTTCCAGAAATTGGGGCAATCACTGTGCCATATCTGGATGGACTTCAGATTGTAGGGCTTCTATCATCGTCCATAGAAAATTTCACTTGGACTGTTATATGGGTTAATATTTAACCATATAACTAGCATTTATAATGTAAAGTCTGGTGATTAACTCATAAAGTGAGCAATTACCTTGTTCATCCCACCCCATAGTAAGCAATAAAGCACTTTTTTTTTTCTTCTTCTTAACTGTTCATTCATAAGCTTAAAAATAAACAGGTTATAAATCACCTGGCCGAAAAAAAAATTATAGTAGTCCGAGCTGTAGGTCACACTCTGATGCTTCCCACCTAGAGTACACGGAGCGTGAGGTGTCCAATTACCAATTACCGTTCTTGTTGAAGACTGTAGGTGGTTACCGAAGAATTTTTTACTGTGACCCTTATGTTAAACGATGATAGACAATCTTCAAATAAATTATTATAAATAAAATTTCAAAAATCACTACAAAATCAATGCCAGTGATCAGGAGAGAACAATTAATAGATATGCAAATATTTATCATCTCAAAACTAGAAGCTAAACATACAAAATATATAAAAAAATACCCAAATTCAAAATTAATTCAAGAAAAATAAGACTGGATATACTAACAATTATTTACGAAGCCAAGAAAGAATCATTCACAATGATAGCAATGTTAACGATTTTAAAAAATGAAAGTCTGTGTATGAAAACTACGAAACAGATGTAATTATCAAAATAACTGGGGTCACTACAGTGCTGACCCTTCTGATATTGTGAAACACCCCTTTAAACTGTGACATGAGATTCAAAAAGTTGGAGAGACCAAATACACAATATCCAAATGATGCATAATTAAAAAAAAAAACTAAAAACAAATAAAAAATCGTATTTATCCCGCTACACACACACACTCCACTTCGAATTTTGCACCTTACACCTTCCTCCAAGTGAACATGATTACGTGGGAAAGACACTCCAAAGAGCTTTCCTATTACAAGAGCGAGGGTATTTAGATGATAACCTTTCTCGGAACAGCACACAGTCTTCTACGACTCGAGACTCCTCTTCTGGGTGAATTACACACCTGAAATACGACGGGGAAACTTATTTCTCTTCAGGAACGGGGTCTGTCTGGGCCTAAAAGTCTTTCACCCAAGCTGTTAGTAGCGAGCTGAAGTCAGCCACTCTTAATTCGCTGCGGAAGCCATGTGTCCATCAGATCCAAACCCCGAGAAAAACGTGTCCCAACCTGGAAATCCGAGCGGGTAATGTTTAATACTAACACTAAACACTTACATGATAGACTTGTGTTGTCCCGATGATCGTTGCCGCAACTGAGGTGACGTCCTCAACTCCTTTCGAAAACACCCCTCGGAGAGCCGCTTCGATTTGAACGGATTCTAGTACGTGTCCTAACGCCGAAACTAAGGAATAAATGGACTAGGGGTATTTCCAAGCTTCACATTACCACACCAGGAAGTATTTCGATGAATTCGTTTGGAGCGAAGGGCCCGAATTCCCCCACCCGAAAAAAAGACAAGTGGCAGCGAAAACAAGTGGCAATAACCACGGCGATTCAGCCAATGAATAGCTTTCCGGCCCGTGCGTGGTCGGACATAAGGGCGGAAGTTCCTCGAAACTGAAATATTCGGTTGAATAATTAAACCGATTTGCGACCAAGGGACAGGTGCACTGTTTCGACAGAAGAGGTCGAGTATTTTTTTTTCGAAGAGTCTGAGGATATTCGACTGGCCGGTTGGCTGTTTAGATGGAATATCGTGTTTGAATTTTCTTCCCACGTTACGGGAGAGGGTGGGATGACATTACAGAGGAAGCCGGGAATGCGTTTGGCTGTAATAACAATAAGCCGTGTGATTCTTTTAATTTACTTGTATGCTATGAAATAGATTGTCAAAGCCAATATAGGGAAGCATTAGCTGGTGATACATACAAAAAAATCGTTTTAGCTTATCAAAATTTCAATATTCAAAGTCCAATTGACATGAAAAATATCTAATGCCAAGTACGGAAATATAAAAGAAATCGAGATTAATAAAATAACTGTGCATGACCACTAGACGTTGCAGTGGACAACCGACATCTTAGATAACGGTTGCAAGTGTCATTTTTCAATCGATTTTTTTCTTTCAATATTATATTCCGCTGCTATTACAGTAAGGAAACTTGGCAAGCAGGTTAAACTTTACCCCCACTCTTTCATTCAGCATTTGGTATCATCAATATTAAATATAGATTATGTGATTCGTGCCAATATGGTGTTATTCTAAGATAATAATAAACCGAAATCTGACACTCAGAAAACATTTTACACAAGTGAATACGTTGATATCTTAACCCGTGCTTATATACTTAATAAATAAGCAAATGATTATAATCAAGTTCATCAGCATGACATGTCTTAAGTTTGCCGTATCTCGATGCTGACTGAGAAGTTTCGAGAATGTTTGAAATCGCTACTTACCTTAGCGATATTGCATGTCACTTTAGGTTATTTGCATTTTAAGGGGGTTTACTCATATATTTGTATATATATACATACATATATATATATATATATATATATATATATATATATATATGTATGTATGTGTGTGTGTGCGCATAGATATGTGTGTGCGCGTAGGTGTGTGTGTGTGTGTCCCCGTGTTTGTGTCAGGTATATACTATATTACTGTGATAGGCCTATCTCCAGGTAATTGAAATCGCGTTGATAGGCGCTTAGAAGGACAGTGATAAAAGTATGCAGTCTCGACATCGTTCTGATTCTCATAAAATTTCATTGGACTGTAACAAAACATAGGAACAGGGAACTGGACCTGTCTTGATATATAGCCTGTCTTTCGATCTTTTGAGAGAAGAGGGATGATAAATGCTGGTATGGGAACATTGAATGAATTACACGTATACCAAAAGGTACAGACGAACGATATCACGAACTAAAATCATTGGGAATTTTTCATTCGGATCTCATCGTTGCTAACGTTTTTTGGGAATTGAAGTCCAAATGGAAAAGTAATTAACAAAAATATCATCATCATGACAACTATTTATAAAGCCAAACATGTCACAAAAAACAACATATCATAACCAATCAGTTACATGTGACAATCAAAATATTTAGAGCAGTCATCAGTCCTGCTCGAGGGTTGTCTAAATGTAAATGGTTAGGAAAATACGAGTAATTTATTTAACGAATGAGTATAAATCAAAATAATAATTGATAATGTCTCAATAGACATTCATTCTTTATTCCATGCGCATAAAAAAATCGTTTAATGTTTATTTTTTCTTCTTCTTTTAGAAAAAAAACATTCGGATTGACTGTACACTGGACACTGGACAAGTATACACGAGATAGAAAGACATCATCAGGTTATTCACGTGAAACAGCAAGACTACCGAGTGGAATGAGAGACCGAGGAGGACAGAGGATTTCACTAGCCTGCGGTCGTCCATCAGGGGAAGTGTTAATGATGCGGGCAGCTCTACAGTCTCTCCACTAACACCAGTGGGCACAAAAGTTGGCAATGGTGACATAATCCCTATAGAGGTGCTTTGATTCGACCCTGTGCTATTGAAACAGGGTTCATAACTCAAAAGAGGTCTAGTCTGCTGGTTCCCTTTGCTTTTGTTGACGGTTAACTTGAGTTCCTGAAAGATATCCTAGCGGTCAATTAGGTCTAACCCATGTGTAGTAGATGTCTGAACGAATGAGCAAAATACTGTATCTTTTAAAACGCAGGTAATCTAGGCAGTACCGTCTGGATATAAGACATTTTGGATATCAAAGGCGAGACGGTTCGACTCATAAATTCGCTAGGTGAACGATTCAGCATGAATGGGTTACGAGTATTTTCCCTTTTCATTGTTTGCCTTGTAATGTTACCCGTTTTCCTCCATTTTATGAACCAAGGAGATACTTGTTTCGAGTCATTTCTCTTTTCATTTAATATCAGAAATGGAATTGGAACAAATATTGTGTTATGGTCGTTCGTTATTTTTGTACTGTTTTATCATTTACATTGTTACCATTATTACTATTATCATTATTATTTAGTTTTCTTTCCCGAAGTAACGCCCTAAGTCATGAGCGTCTGCCATCGCAGATCAGATATTCCTGCCAAGATTAACCGAGTCAGAATGATTAGGCAGATTACAGTAGGAGGGAAGGAAAAGAAAACTGATTTATATACATTCATATATCTACACACACACACACACACACACACACACATATATATATATATATATATATATATATATATATATATATATATATATATACATACATATATATATGTGTGTGTGTGTGTGTGTGTGTCTGTGTGTGTATGCATGTATATGTGTATATATTTTTCTTGTTTATTTTATCGGATACTCATGCATCATGCTCATTTCGTTGATCATTAGTTACATGAATGTATGATTATTTTGATTTGTAATGATATTGATAGTAATAATGATAATGATGATTACACCAGAATGTAACTGATGATAGTAATATTGGTGAAAATGATGACGATAAAAAATATAATTATTGATGATACTGAAAAGAATTATAATTATATAAATATAAATAATGGTGATCATAATAATGATAATAATAATAATGATAATAGCGATAACAATGCTAGTAATAATACTAATAATAAAAAATGGGTAATGATAATAATTGATAGTCAGGTCAGGATAATCAGTCATTCTTCACCAGCCACGTTATGCATCTGATAAAAAAAAAAAAAATCATATTTTCATTTTGTAGTGGTTGCTTGTCACACAAACAGGGACTGGTATCTCCGTGCTTCAAGGATCTACGTAACCTTGACGAGGTGCGACGAATCCTTCAAACGTGACTCTTCTTTCGGAATTCATCCAAGGATTTTGCATCCATAGGATATCGGCGCTAAGGAGGTATTTAACTAATAGATTCGAACAACACCAAAACAATACACTAATCAATATACTAACCGTTTTCTGCACGACAAAAGTGAACAGCTTTATTATAAACGGAAACCAATGTGGAAATAACACAAGAAGCTCCAACTACGTTACACTAGATAAAACAAAACAAAAACAAAAAAAATGCAGTAAAAGCAATCAAAAGCAACAAATTATATGGATCAAATTGTCACTCATTATTGGTTATAAAATGTTGCGGGGCTAAGGTAATTAAGGATGTACAGGTACTATTCATTGTAGCTTATACATGATTAGCCAAAGTCCCCTCTGATTGGAACAGGTCTCTTATTTACACTTTCAATAAAGAGACCAAAATCATAGAGGGGGGGGGGGTATCTATATCCATCGTAGTCAAAGAAAAAAAATAACAGGAAGATGGATGGCATAATTTATTTTAAAAAAAATGTGGTTTCATACCCAGGTGCAGCACAATGAACTAGATATCTGCCTTGAGAGTTTACCTAGAAAAAAAAAATACCATAATAAATATGTCTGCCTTCCCGAGTTTGGGAAAGCCTTCGATTGAATTTCAAGAAATCTCTGAGTAATTATATATATGGAATCCCTAAGCCCTTCCACCGAGCTATCGGGAGCAGACAAGGTAGTGTACTTATCCCTATTCTTATTATCACATATATGGATAAAGTTATCAAACATACAATAGCTATTATCAGTCCTGAGGGTCTGTATACATAGACAATGTTATTCAAATTACTGACAACAAAGAAAGTAAAGTAAGACAATGCGATACAACAGTAACACAACAAAGATCGAAATATATTACACGAAAACAAACTGTGTGATACAAGTTTGATAACTTTATATGGGAAAATGAAACAAGAGAACAACAGCCGCATAGCTAAATATAGATGTTGATGCAATGTACCCGCTGCTACATGACAAAAAAACAAAACATCTCGAGTAAGAATGAAAAAAGTTGAAATGTATATCCTCCGCCCTCTATAATGCGCAACGAACAGTAGACTATGAGAACCATTATGAATAGAACCTGTTATTCTAGAAATCGGAAAATACCAAGATGGTTCAGTCACATACATTGAAAGACTGAATCTAGAGATGTCAAAGAAAGAAACAGCTGAAAACCAGAAGGCAAAAAGCGAAGAGCCAGGTGGAAGAACGGCATCAGCGAAAATGGCGGAAAGACGCTTTATGGGTATCAACGAAATAGAGATGTGTTTGGATTTTTGGAATTAAGACAATAATATCTCAGCCAACAGGCAAGTTCAGTTTATCGGGCTTGCGGGTCAGCAGCATAAGGTTCCCTTTGTTTAAAAAAAAAAAAATACAATTCGGAGCTTCGAAAGGAGTCTCCTAATATGTGTCAACATAATGAAAAGGGACAAAGTAAGATTTTCGTCACCTGGTTTCAATGCATTACGGTGTTATGCATTAATTACATCTGTGCATAATCAACATGAATAATCAGACGTAAATTAATAAACCACTAATGGTAATACCTAAAGTATATGCATTTACAAGCTATTACAATGTTGA
>BOPN01000530.1:393647-398647 GCA_017312705.2 Penaeus japonicus | reverse complement strand
ACAGTGCTTAGTACGGCGTCACTGCTATAGCAGACTTTTGCAACCAATTTAGTTGGCATCCGTTTCATAATTTTGAAAAATACAATTAAGATATACCAGTAATGTTAAAGCATTCGGTCTAAGCGTAAAGCAGAATAAACAACCGTGAATCTAAAAGAAAAAGAGAAAAGAAAGAAAAGAAAAAAAAAACACGTCACGAGGACCGGTACTATGAAAATCCCAAGGTTTTCCTCCCAAGGATGGAGATGAAATATCAGCTGTGGAATTTTATGCGAAAATCGAAACAAGGACTCATGTCACCCAGTGCCCTATTAAACAAGCATGTACTTCTTTGGCATCACGACGAAACCGCCTTCTACGTCTTAACATATCTGTGAAAATTAAAGACGCAATCAGTCTCGCAAGGACGTCTGTAGGAAAGTTGTTTTAGCGAGATGGGCCAGGGAGGGAAATGGCGGAACGGGCAGGAAGGACATGAGCTGGTAACCCTCCCTGTCCTGAGGACGCATGCCTCCGCCATAGTGTTTCTGGGCGGACCACGTTGCTTGTAGTTGATGGCTGTATGTTATTTTTGAGAGAGATTTAAATATTGTTTACGTGATTTTAGTGGTTTGTTTAGATTGTTTGATTAAATACATTTTCGAAAAAAAATGTTTTGATTTTATATATTCTAATGCAAAGAAAAAAACTGCTTAGGCCTGTTGTTTAACTACTGTGTGTGCCATTGTGATATCAAATGCAATGCTTTTAGCAAAAATGGTATGATTGCCACGAGTTTCAACAAAACAACTTAATAATATCCTCTAGCGACCCCTGACAACACGCCCACCCCTCACCCCCCGCCGCTATAGCCCTTAACTGATCACTCTCACAGTAACACCGTATAGCAACACAATTTATACAAGATAGATAAACAATCCCTTCACCTGAAAAAATGCACAAAATTCTCTATTCAACGAGACAACCGAATTTCCCCTTTTTCTTCTTCCTTCAACGGTGACTTTAGACATAAAGTGAGAAGTTGAGGATACGGGGGTTGGTGGCCGGGAACAAGCTATTCACCAGTCTGGGACCTGGAGAGCTTCAGTTGGGTTTGTGTCGTTGTGATCGCCATGTCGCTCTCTAGGTGCTTCACCACTGCTCTCAGGTCCCGCCGTGCCCTGGAGAGGACCCTCCTGCCTGTTACCTCTACTGTAACAAGCTTCAACAAGGTATTTTGACTGAGGATTCAGGATATTCCACAGTTCCTCTCAAAATCTTGTCTTTTCTGATTTTAACATTTTGTACATGTCGATTGCAACTTATTCAGAAGATAAAGATTAACTTGAGATGCAGAGATATTTATCGAACATGGGTTTTGCACCAAATAATATACGAAAAAAATAAAGTCTTTGTCTAATCATTCTGCAATGACCAAACTGTAGCCAGCCGGCTGAGCACTCCAGTTGCTTTGTATTCTACACGCTTCTCCCTTATTCCGGATCATAAGACAAAGTGTTTCTAAATTACAACAAGTCTATTGATGAATAAAACCTTCACAAAACTACATGCGGAGTCGCAGAAGTTGTCCCTGAAAAATAAAAACATTACTGAAATAAATAAATAAAAATTAATCAACAGGTGGCAGGACAGGAGAGCCTCTGTGGCAACTATCTTGCTGGAGGAGTCTGGGCCTTTTATTGACCTGAATGGAAGGGAATTGATTCAGGCGTGTGTAGCCATGAACACACGTTTCTGGGCTTAACTAGGTTTGTGCAATTGATTTAGACCCATTAGAATTTATTGGCTGATGGATAGTTCGTTGCTATCCGCCTTGTAGTATTATCCTAAATATAAGGATTTCAACAGCTGACTTGTTAGGATCTAAAGTCTCATTTTGGAGATATGTTATAATTTCGGGTAAAGACAACACGGAAATTACTTGATTATATATTTTTATTTTAAAGTATTAACATAGGGAAATGGTCAGTAACCCTCAGATGTAGGTTGGATACTATTTAACCTATTATATCAATGTAAGCCTATGTTTCCTCTGTAGTCCCATCAACCATCAGTAATTGCTTTCTTTCATACCGATCTCAACTTTATCCTATCTATGAACCCGAGGCAGAGCGAATGACTATAGGGGCCAGACACCGTCGTTCTACAACAAAGAATCCTGCAGAGAAATATTTGTTCGTAACCTTTAAGCTCGGTAGGCTTAACTCCCCGTACCTAACTGTACTAAGTTGCCGATAAGGCCGCTGTCCCTTTTCATCGCATATCCATCAGTGCACGCAAGCGCACGCACACACTCACATACACACACACACACACACACACACACACACACACACACACACACACACACACACACACACACACACACACATACACACATACACACATACACACACGCACACACATACACATACATACACATACAAACATTTATATATACATATGCACACGCACATGTGTGTATATATATACATACATATATATGCATATATATATATATACATATATATATATACATACATATATACATATATATTATACACACACACACACACATATATATCCATTTATCAAATATACTTAAACATATACAGCACATACTCAGGTTCATCTACCTTACATATATTTGTGCATAAATTATTACCTAAATACATACACATCTTCCAGAAAACATAGTCCGTGGGTCAGAACCTACTGTCCAGGCGGGCCTAACGCGAAACTTACTTTTACTTTCATGTACCGTTAGTTTTCTTATTTATGGCAGACCCTTTCACGCCAGGCACTAGTAAACGTCGGTGCTAAAATACATCTATTTCCAAAGTTTGCAATGGTGTAAAATATTGATTTCTAAGGAATTTTCCAAAAAATTAGAAATGTCATCGAAAAGCAACACTAGGGAAGATACAAGATAAGGCTTACCAATTTCTTCAACCTCAACTTTAGGGATGGCGGGAATATGCGGGGAGGATTCTTCATTTGTATGTTTTTGTTGTTCCTCTCCATTGTGGAGGGAAAGATGTCCTTTCTTCTCTTTTTTCCCTTCCTTTTTTTCTCCCTCTCTCCGTTCTTCCATGTCACTCCCTTCTCTTTATCTCTCAATCTATCTATCTCTACCTATTTCTATGTCTATCTCTCTCTCTATCTATCTATCTATCTATCTATCTATCTATCTACATCTATCTCTTTCTCTCCTCCTCTCCCTCTATCCCTATCCTTATCCCTATCCCTATCTCTACCCCTACCCCCTACCCCTACCTCTCCTCTCCTTTCCTCTATCCCTTCCTCCCTCCCTGAGTTTAATTGCTTGAGAAGATATTCAATAGTCTGTATTTGCTGACGATGGTATTGCAATATCTGCATATAACTTGCCTTTTCTTTTACGAAAACCTAGCAGTCAGAAGGCTATATATCACTCTGTACATATGATATACTTATTTATTTGAAAATGTGTCGGTATGTCTTTTGTTTGTTTTTTAGCATGTACTGAACGTTTATACGATACGAGTTATCAACATCAGTATATACGTGTATGTATATGTATATATATATATATATATATATATATATATATATATTTGTATGTATATATGTATGTATGTATATATATACATATATGTATGTATGTATATATATATATATATATACATACATATATATATATATATAATGCATACGATTTCTAAATCGAAATCGCAATTGAAATCGTTTTACAGGATGTATCTCACTTTATATCGCACTCAATGAAACCCAGTCAACTGCAAGCAACAATTCTCCCTCGTGCAGTATGCGAATAAGTGTGATTTTCCAATCCTCTGCTGTGAACAGTGGATCTCTCATACATTCTGTGCTGTTCGCCAGACCCCGACACAACGTGCCTTGTAGAAGATCTAGCTTGCCAGTGTGACTCACTCATAGGCAAAACTTATATCAGTGTAACTCTCTCGTGTTACAAGTTAAGTAGCCCATGTCACTGCGCCATGAAGTGCGGCTTTCTCAAATAGGTGGACAAAACAAAGCATAAACTCCCAAGATCGTGTATATCACATTGGAGGGACGCCCTTATAATCTAGTTATCAGAAAGTGTTCTCCCTTTTAAATCATTTACCAATTATGGTTGATTTGAGAGGTCTATGCAGAGAAACAAAGGCAAGGAGAGGATGAATTTAAAGAAATACAGCTTGTCTCTGAAGAAAATATAAATGCACGCAGAGATAGTGTGGTGAAGGCACGGAGACACGTGCCAAGTAGGTTAGGAGCTTTCGGGGTGTAAGTGTCAAGGAGTTTAGATAACTCGCAAACAAGTTGTTTTTTCATGATTTTCTCTCTATTTCCAGACAGCAGAGGATGAAGCTAGAGGAAAACTATACTATGCTCCTACTATTCAGGTGAGTTGCTACTGAGTACGACTCCGTAACCGTGCCGGCACTCATGACAATATGCCCTGGGTAGCCGATTATCTCATGGGCTGAAATATGCAAATAAGTATACATGTTATCACACATACCATATATACAAAGCAGGTGAAGATACAGATAGAAACAAACACATACACAACATTCATAAATAATCTCTACACCCCCCCCCCCCAAGAAACGAGACAATATGACTAAAATACAAAAAAAAACTCTCCAGTCCCAGGTGGGCCACGTGCGCGAGTACAGCAAGCGAGCCAGCGTCCGCAAACACCAGGAGTCCGATTCCGATTCTTCTGACTCCGATAGAGAGACAAGGAAGGGGAAACGAGGCACGAGGGTGAGTAAGAACGAGAGCTGTCGTTAGTCATTTGTTTTGTCTGTTGTATGTTGATTTAGTTTTTTTTTCCCGTTGTCTTTTTTGTCCGTTTGTTTGTGTGTTTGTGTGATCATGTATTCGAATTTAGTATGTATTCAAATAGATGTTTTTGTTTTTATGTTGGTCTGATTATGACATCTGATTTTTAGATATTTTTGTAATCTTGTTTTTTGTGCTTCCTGGTTCCGTATTTTTGGATTTTCTTTTTT
>BOPN01000530.1:381147-383647 GCA_017312705.2 Penaeus japonicus | reverse complement strand
TTACATTAGTCTTGTGATTTTGTATTTAGATGTTCATACATTGATCTATTTCCGAGGTAATATCAGCTATTCATTTTATTCCGCAAAAAAGTAGAGTGAACATTTTACCGAGAAAAGCCAAATGTAAGCAGATATATTCATACACGTTCGCAATACCCAAAAAAGAAATGTAACAACTCTAAACCCGTTAACAAGATACATCCCTTGGAAGCAGACAGCCCACCTGACAAGAAACCACCGCCTGCAAGTGAGAAAAAAAATATATATAATAATCTTTTTATGAATATTGCAATCTGGTGGTAACCGATGCAGCCTTGCTTGTACTCCTCCCAGTCTCTAATAATACTGAAGAAATATACGTTCATAGTTAGTGGATAGTCTTAACTCAATCCAAATGGACTGACTCGTCATAGACAGGAGCTCTTTTATCGCCACAACTGGGATGGATTCAGATTCTGAAGATGGGGGATTTATATATATATATATATATATATATATATATATATATATATATATATATATATATATATATATATATATATATATATATATATATGTATAATCACATATGTAAATATATGTGTATGTGTGTGTGTGTGTGTGTGTGTGTGTGTGTGTGTGTGTGTGTGTTTTACCACACAAGCGTCATCGGTGTAGACAACTATTTTTTTCCTTCTTACGGAGTTGCCGAAGAAGGTTTCCTGGCTTGATCTGAGGTGTTACCTGCCCCACCTGCCAGTCTCAGATAATATCATTTTTAATAAGCCCTATAAAAAAGGGGCAAGGTGTGGCGAGCAATAAAAAGTCACCGTAACTGTGTGTAGGAGGCCCCGAGAGTGAAGGCAGCCATATTCCGTTATCCTTGTACTACTCGCATGCCCAGCTCTCCCTACCTCGTCCTGTTCCTTTGGAGGCGAGTTGGATCAACGAGTTGGGTACATTTGGGTATAGAAATCGGATCGACATAGTATCCTTGCAACGTGTTTCTGGTGGACATGTATCTATTGTTGACGAGCGCGAGAAAGGGCACTGGCGTTTTTCTTTTTTCTTCTTTTTCTTTTTTGCGAAAACGATTGACTGATTATCGTATACGCAGAGAAAACTAGTTCTTGTTTGTTTCCTCACTTTGCTTCGCATAATATATAAGCAAACATCTACATATGAAATATCTAATGTCATGGTGCCTCCCTGGCTAGTTTTGTTTATATACTTGAATAAAAGCAAAAAAATAAAAACAAAAAATAATCACAGAGCTCACAAAACAAAGCAGCAGGACGTGGCGTGGCGAAGGCCAGCCCACACCTAATCTCCATCACCTCGTGCTTGCGTGCATCCCACTTCTCTGCCCCTCCTACATCACCATACTTTGTGATCCTCATTCCTGTTCCTCCTACCCAAGGTGACCAGGCCCCTACCCAGCCCCAGGGCCCGGGCCTCTTAGTCCGCCATGGGTACCTTACTGGTTGTCACGTGCTCCGTACCTTAGCCCATAGAATGAGCCCCATTGAGTAAGTGCGCTGCGGTTAGGGCTAGTAGGTGGAAACGTTTCGTATTTACTTTATCCATATGCTATTGTTGTTGTGCGTTTTGTTGTTGTTAAATACACTTGTTGTTTCTGCTATTATGTCTTTCAGGATTTTGCCAGTGTTATTGTTGTTAGTGGTATTTGTATCAGTAATTATCGTCATTGGTATTACTATTGGTACTTACTATTACTATCTTCATTTAAATACGGAATTTCGAATAGTAATAGGCGATACATGCTGAATCACGTTAACGGCAATGCAATCAAGGAAAGGGCGAAGAAAAATGTCAGCATAGACTGTTGATGAATAATAGTGCAATCATTTGTGTTGCTATTATGCATCGCCGTTGCATTGATGACCACTTCTTCATTGGGTACGAACAAGGCGAGTTGCATATAATCAAAAGTTCACACTGGTCTTGTGATTTTCTATTTAGATGTTCATACACTGATCTATTTCCGAGGTAATATCAGCTATTCACTTTATGCCGCAAAAATGTAGAGTGAACATTTTACCGAGAAAAGCCAAATGTAAGCAGATATATTCATACACGTTCGCAATACCCAAAAAGAAATGTAACAACTCTAAACCCGTTAACAAGATACATCCCTTGGAAGCAGACAGCCCACCTGACAAGAAACTCCACCGCCTGCAAGCTAGAAAAAAAAATACATATATAATATATATTTTTTTTAATATTGCAATCTGGTGGTAACCGATGCAGCCTTGCTTGTATTCCTCCCACTCTACTAGTATTGAAGGAATATACGTTCATAGTTAGTGGATAGTCTTAATTAAATCCGAATGGACTGGCTCGTTATAGACAGGAGCTCTTTTATCGCCACAACTGGGATGAATTCAGATGCTGAAGATGGGGGATTTATATATATATATATATATATATATATATATATATATATATATATATATATATATATATATATATATATATACGCATATATATATATATATAT
>BOPN01000530.1:361147-378647 GCA_017312705.2 Penaeus japonicus | reverse complement strand
AAGAGTTTTTTTTCCACTGGGAAGAATTTTAATTGTTTAAAAAAATGGTATAAAATTCGTGCAAAGTAATGTTGTGTGAGTGATTTATATTTTGCGAGCTTCAGATATTAAGATACCAGTTTTGTTTATGTACAGTATGTTATGCAATGTCTAGATGAGTTTATTATCAACCGTGTTAGCATTCGTTAAACAGCCGCCCTCCCCTCCACTCCCCCCTAACGCTCTGTACCGGTTCTTTAAAACGCACAAAGTTAATGATACCGTCATACAACTTTTAAAACTGTCCATATCAAAATAAAATAGTCGGTTCCTTTTTATCGACTTAGTCCTGATGATAGGAGAACATGTGCACTAACCTGCTCACCATGTAGTTCTCTAAGAACATCACATCCCGATGGGCTGTTATGAAGTGTAACTCTAATTCGTCATTTTGTAATTCATGCTTCAGTTATGTTTAGAAGTATTATGAAATGTATCTTATCCTTCGATATTGTTGTGAACAAGCTGAAAGTTTTTTTTTTTTACTGGAGTGGTTTAATGTGTTGGAAAAGGTATTTAGAGAACTTACGTATTTTGCTTCTGTGTATTTTGTTTTAGGCTCGTAACGTTGTTGTGGGGGACTTTCATGATGATTTATCACTTCAGGTTTATCGTTATCTTTATTGTCTAGATTAATCCTTCGGAGAACAACATTGAACGCTTGATTAAAAACCGGTTGTTAGAATGCTTCTGAATCGAGAAATCTTGGTAGAGAAGGCACGTGTATGACTGTACGTTGGCTAATTTACACCATCGGACGCTAGACTTATTTTGCTGTAGATAACCTGGGGTGGAATCGAGATAGCAACCAATCTGTGAAAAAGATCCTACTGAATTAATGCAATGCTTACTGAATGATAATAAGCTTTCTCTAAGATACTGCATAGTGTATTTTGATATTTATCTCAAGCAAATTTGATGAAATTATAACACAATGATTAATAGTATGTATTGATTTCCCAGGGCCAGACCGCGTTTTGGAGACGGAAAATGCGCACCCATCACCAGGTGATTGACCTCAACAAGGACGGCGTCGTGTCGTGGGATGACTTCGAAGTCCTCATTGCCAAGTTCACCGAACTCGGTCACCTGTCACCTAAGGAAATTAGCAAATTCACAGACGCATTACGGGTGAGACTTATTTCGTCAGATCAATATATGTAAATCTATCTAAAAGACAGGTCTTTATATAGGTAGTTTATTCTTACACCGAATTATGAAGGTTTTTGACATGACGAAATATTAACATGAACTTTCTCTGGACAGCATGTTTGGGAAGAGGAGTGGGGTGCCTCAGGTGACCCGTACATCTTCATCGGCCAAGAGCAGTTCCTCGCGCAGATGGAACACGTTGTCAACACGAAGCCACTGAGAAAGAGAGTAGCTAGCCCTCTGCCCTATTTTTTCAATGTAAGATTTTTTTAATAGTATGTCCAATATTTTGATAGATAAAAATGTATTTCATACGTTTTGACAATGAAAATCATCGATGTAATATATGTATTCGTCATATACTAATCTTCACTTCACAGGCCGTAGACAGGGATGGAAGCGGCGAGATAACTATTGATGAGTTCAAAATATTTTATTCATGCCTAGGACTATCAGAACAAGTAAGTATATTGGATATATTTTTAATTTTTATATACTTTTTATCTCTTAATTTGTTGTTTTTAAGATTATAACGAGAGATCTTGAATAATTGTGTACGAAATGCACCACACAGATCTGAGAACATCTAAATATTTATGAAAAAATAGCTATAGCAAGTCTGCGTTTAATTATTGTTTAAGAATCTTATACAGGTTATTCCGAGATACACAATCTACTTTTGAATTATCTGATTAATATTACACATTTTAAATGTTCATCAGATTCAGAATAATGTCCTAGGACCGGGACAGAATACTGACAATCTTTAGTTATTATATAATACTACTACTTTTCTCCCATTCTACCAGGCTGCTGAAGAGTCCTTCGCTTCTATTGACCTTAATAAGGATGGCAAGCTTAGCAAGAAGGAATTCATGAAGTTGGGACGAGATTTCTTCCTTTCCGAGAACGAAGGCAAACCGAGCAAGCTTTTCTGGGGCCCTCTGGTTTAATAGGCACCTGTTGGCTGTTGTGTATACTTGTTAAGAAAACGTTGTTAATTATGCCAGAGCGAATGACAAAGATCAGATATATTTTAATGATAAAATTGCATCTAAATATTTGAAACACGTTATGTCTTCTTTTATTATTTACATATTTCATTAAAAAAAAGGTTAAATCCTCATTATTTGTTGAATAACAAAAGTATTTACTTGAATAATTATAGTGTATATTATGACATTCTCCTTCGTGTTTTCTTTCAAGTTAAATTGTTTTTTTCTATTTTTTTTTAGTATTCATAGCTAGAATTTGCTTAAAATGGAGTCTAAGTTATCTTAGATCCATAGCATTGGAAAAACAAAATTTCTTACATATCCAATAAATTTTACTTTGTATCCTGTATTTTAGATAAATGGGTGTGGGCATGTAGATAGCTTTGCGATAATTTGGACTAAAAAAAGATGTCTTGTAGGTATGCTTTTTTGTTTTTCAACTTATGATAACACTTATCCTCTGTAACTGTATAGTTTTGCACTGTTAGAGGATGAAATTCATTGTCACTTAAGGACGTTATAAAGTGATTCCTTTATATACAAATCTTTTAACAAGAATACAGTGAATCTTTCATTATATAAAAAAAAACTAAATATAGTGAATGATGCATTGTATCTAAAATCTTTTAAACTGTTTTTTTTTAAGCCTTAAGGTCATTGTAAATTAACTGACACAGAGTAATGTTTACCGATTTCAGTTGATGATAATACGTATCCTCATAAAAACTGTATACTTGATGCAAGAGGATGAAAATCATTTAATTAAAAATGGCATCACAAGGTGATTTCTTTTATTTACACACCATTTAATCCAGATATAGTACTTCCATGTATCTGTAAAATTAGTTCTTCAAAGAAAAGATTGATTTTTAAAAACATTTTCTCATTCAGGGAACAACTGGGGAGCTAAACTGAGTGAAAGATTGGGAAGCCACCCTAGATATATATTCCCTGCTGACAATAAAAATCAGTAAAAAAATAATAATAATAATAATAATAATATATTACATTTAAGAGTACACATTCTGAATGAAGACCTGGTACTCACATGCCAACTTTTATATACTTCCTCATAGAAAATTTGAAGCAAATATGAATGAATGCTGAACTCTTCAAACAACAGCTATTAGGAAATATTGAAGTTCCTAAATTTATAGAAAAGGCATCTAGTTCATATGCATTTTTCCCTTTCCTTCTACTAGGTAGTTCAAGTAACAATGAAATATAGTGGTACTTGTTACTTTGGTCTTCAAAGGTCATATTTTCTGGTTCAAAATCATTGTTGCTTAACCCATTCCCGACGGGGGAATTCTAGCCTTGAATGTCCAAATGCCGGGGCGTTCGAATTATTAGGCCTAAATCAATTGAATGGCTGGCACAATACTGTGCCGCCCGGCAACTGGGCTTTCGAATGCGCGGTACACATGCTGTACCACCCGTCCTGTGTGGGTTAAAACAAACTTATTTTCATGTAACACTTTTTTCAAAGCTTGAAAATGCCAAATATTATTTGGACAAACTTCTCCATTTAAATTCTTTGAAGTAGACAAATGTACAATAATCCAAAAGTTCGTTAATTTTTGGCATTTAAACTCACTCCTCATGATCTAAGATTACAAGTACTAATCCGATAAATAGACTTTCACTTTGGAAGCTGGATTCATTGTGCTTACTATGGGTGTCTTATAGTACACTATGCACCCACTTAAACTACAACCCAATAGGAAACAAAGTTCATTTGCTATTCCATGCAATATAACAGTGTAATGCAATATAAAAAGGAATGTCCATTTTTTCCTTCCCAAATTTGCTTCCTTTTAAAACAATATATAATGACAGATACATCACATATTTTCTTGAATATTTTCCTAGATAATACACCATAATATTACTGAAGATGCTACTATGAAAATCTGTCTACATCTATAGCTGACCGACAAAATGAACAAGGCCCGATAGATTCTGTAATATTTCTCAAGCTATGTTGAAAATAAGTATTCACACAACATATTCCTATCAGTAAAGATTGCAAGCTAAAGCAACCACTTTTTCTACTAATATTGGTTTTAATATTGTGCTTCAACTGTTCAAGCATACAATTATCAGCGACACGAAGAACATCATATCTCTGACTTTCTTGAAGTACATTAGCCTTATACTTCTGATCTGCATACCTCTATAAATCTCATCAATATCATTTTTAATATTAGTTTAAATATGTTTTAGCTCTGAATAGTATCTCATTTTGAGCTATTACAGACACCAGTACAATTTTATCTTGGATATTTGGAAAGTTTGCTTGTCCATAACTGAATCAGCAAGAACTGTTAAAATGAATGATCTTAATGTTAGGCATACCTGACATCATTGTTTAAAATCAATTTTCAGTAAAATCTGATTCTTATTAGGAAAATTAAGACTTATTGCTGACGGATTGCAAGCGCCCCAACTCTATTCATCTTTTGCAATACCACTTCCGTCACCTCTAAATAACTTTTCGTAAAATATATGTAATAATGTATATGGCAATTATAATGGTGTAAAGGAAGCACAAATTGTATCATGGCATTGGTAATCTTTAATGCATACTTTTAAAAAGACACCTAAAGAAATTCTTCTCACAGAATTTAAAATTAATGAATAAGATATTCTGTTTACTTTACTATATAAAGTCAAAAGTAATTATGCAAATATATTAGATCTTGCTTTGTACTTTCAATTGTATATCAATTGTATATGAAATGCAAATAAAAATCACAGTAATATATGCTGATTACAAGAAGTTACAAATTCAAGAGAAATGAAATATTTCCCCATGAACTTTAAAGTATATATATCTGGCCACCATAAAAAAAAAATTATTTCCTTATGCTGAACTACTACAACTGACATCTAGGGATGCAAGTATCATATAAAAAAGGCAACATCAAAACATGCTCTGAAACAACAAAATATAAAAAGAGTTTAATGTAAATCACAAGAAAACTGTTCATAAAATCATTCAAACAAAAGAAAACATCAGTATTTCATATTATACGAAACACTCACATTCATTTTCTGGGGAAAATTTACTCTCCAGCAAAGCCCAAAGACAATGTAGTGACGACATACATATAAATTGTGACAATGTTTCTGACAACACATATGCATAACGTCTGACACTGGAGCTGTGATTTTGGAAAGATATTTACACAAATCTTTTGAAGGGTTATAACAATTCTGAACTTACATAATATTTGATAAAAATAGCTAAACAATTTTTCTTATCATAATTGTAAATCACGCTTCACTTGGTTGACTCTCTGTAGCAAGGTAGACAGCTTCTCACTCCTGAAAAAGTGAGAAAAAAAAAATAATAATATATGACATATAAAATAACAAACAAAACATTCCACTAAATATGACAAACAATAAAAAAGTTAGTACATTATGTAAGGTATTTGGCTGTAAAATTAACTTCATAACCCCATTCAAAATTATGCTTGTAGGTGTGTAAATTCCTGTTAGCTGGACTTCCCTCCCACTTTCAATCTATGCTAACTTATCACAAATCACCATCTTCTACTGACTTATGCTTAAGTTTATGCTACACCACCATATTACGACTTGATCACTTTTACTTACTCTTTACCAAGAGCCTGTTTCAGAGCTTTCAACTGACTCTCTGAAACACTGGGGGAGGAGTGAGCCTTGACAGCTTCAGTACTCTGCAGTTTCTCCATCTGAAAGCAATTCACATCATATCATATGACTGTAATTATAAACAGAAATAACATCCCTATTAAGCAAAAAAGAAAGAAAATAACAAGTTCATGGGCACAAGTACAAATGAATGGCATTCTGGCAGCCTTGAAAGCAGTGACAAATGCAGAAGAATGAAGAAGTTAGGATAATAAAGTAATAAGGCTCAATCTTTAGTACAAACAACAAGTAAACATGCCCAATAAGAGGACTAAAGGGCAGTTCTTGGGGCTTATCCGCAACAAGGGAAGTAACAAGGCAAGACTTTTTGCTTTGGCCAGAAAAAAAATAAGTCCCCTTCTTTAAATGACATTCTGTTACAGCATTTACTTTATTAAAGATTTAAATACTTATGGTATAAATGGTAGCTTTCAATAATTTCAATCAAATTCTGAAATTAAAAGAACTCATTTTCATCATGTATATACATTTTGTTTTCTCTTTAGTCATTTAAAAGACAATAAATTCCTATATCAACATTACCTGACTTGTCTGCCACTTATCTTTGGCTTGTATTTCACTCAGCTGATTTGTAAAAATAACTGTATGCTTCTGCATTGCCTCCAATTCCTGCTGCATGTTCTTCTCTCCAGCTGATAGCACAGGAAGTCCTCTGCTTACTTGATTCAACACTTTTTCTAACCTGAAATTATACAGTGAGTTACCTAATAAATACTATGGATATAACTTTTAAACCAATAAACACACAAAAATAACTAAAACTAGTAAATACAACATATTTTATGAAACAAGTAAGTTGAAAGGTGAATAATTAAATTCATTATAATCTAGATAGCCTAGACCTTTAAGAAACAGCCAAATACAAGTCATCACATTACCTATGAACCAACTGGGTTTGTCTGTCATTAGCCTCTTCATACTTCTCAGCCAGTTCATGAGCTTTCTCTGTCAGCTGTCTTTTCCTTGATAGTAGATTTGTAATCTCGGCTTGAAGTCGTTGCTTTTGTTCGGTCAGAATGTCAGATCTGTAAAGATTGCACATGCTGAAAATGGTATCTTTGTCCTAAAGAAGAAGTAAAAAAAAGGACATTTTCATATGGATTATAGAAAGTTGAAAATATGAAAATAAAAGGCACACCAACTCTACCTTCTTTGTATGTCTTCTTTTGCTGTCAACTGTGGCTGAAGGTAACTAGTTCTTAGAGTTTCTATTACACGGTTGAGAAGATTCATATATTCATTTGGGGTGACCTTTGAAACAGAGCCTGAAGCCAAGAGTGGCTGTGAAGATACTCTATGCAGAGCACTACGTATATGGTCTTCAAATGGTTGTACATGAATCTGTTGAGAAAAAAGTATTATTTGCTGAGTAAAAAATGAATAAAATAAAAATAATAAGTTGCTAAAGCTTTATAGAGAAATTTATAGTGATAAAACCACCACTAAAACTTCTTTTTCATATAGAATACTGGATCAATATATATATATATATATATATATATATATATATATATATATATATATATATATATATATATATATATATATATATATATATATATATATATATGTATATATATGTATATATATATATATATATATATATATATGTATATATATATATATATATATATATATATATATATATATATATATATATATATATATATATATATATATATATATATATATATATATATATGTATATATATGTATATATATATATATATATATATATATATATATATATATATATATATATATATATATATTATATATATATATATATATATATATATATATATATATATATATATATATATATATATATATATATATATATGTATATATATATATATATATATATATATATATATATATATATATATATATATATATATATGTATATATATATATATATATATATATATATATATATATATATATATATATATATATATATATACATATATATATATATATATATTATATATATATATATATATATATATATATATATATATATATATATATATATATATATATATATATATATATATATATATATATATATACATATATATATATACATATATATATATATATATATATATAAATATATATATACCCTAAATATATCATCTAGTGAACATTCCCATTTCTAATAATTTGTATATCAGCAGTAGCTCCCACATTACATCTAATTTCTTTACCTTTCTCAGCGGTGATACTGATAGGTCCACATCACCATTACATGGCTCTGTTATATTTGGAACAAAGGCAGATGGAACACTAATCTGAATAAGCTTCCCAGATGCTAGAAGCACATACAGCGAATGTGTAGTGTTTGCCACCAAGCCTACGACCGGCATGGGACCAGCAGGGGCTAGAGATCTTGTGCATATCACATGATCAACAACACTCTGAGACTCGTTGTCAGAAAACGCTGCATCTGAAATCATATACATATCTTTTAAAAAGATATAAGATGCATGACAAAGAGAAACATAAAAAAAGGTTTTGACAACCAAAAAGGATATCTGGATGAGATGGGCACTTGGTAACTACATATTGAAAAAGCATAAATCCCATTGCCAATAATTTCTGTTGGATCACTAAGCCAGTAACATCACTGCAGACAATTGCTAAGAGTCTCATGTACATTTGACCATCAAAAGTATTTTCCAATAAACCAAAGATGAAAGTTATGAAAACAGCAAATGATTTCAGTTTTATGTAAGAAAGAAAATAATGAAGAAAATGAAGGAAACAGAGAGAAAATAAAAGAAACATAGTAACAGAGGTATGAAATATGGCTCACCATCTGCTTGGTCATTGTACTGCAGATGATCTACAACAGAGAAGATCACACCATGAACTCCAGCCTCATGACTCACCCAGTACCTGCAAATAAAGAGTTAAGATGATAACCAGCATACATGAATGCCTGATTAGTTTGATGTCATATACGACAAATGTGACATGTTGAAATGATACCTGGTGTTAAGTGGTTAACAGTATGTGTCAAGAAAAAAAAGGGTTAATACACAATCCAGACGTGAAATTTTATAGTGTTTTTTTTCCTAGTTACAGGGAAAGCTGGTATTGTCTTTTGTTACAGGAAGTGCTTTAACCCTCTCTGGACGGGTGGTACACTACTGTACCATGCATTCTCGGCCTGTTCGCTGGGGACGCGATACAGCGTCGTTTATTTAACTGATTTAGGCCTATGCGTTTGAGAGCCCCGGCATTGTGACATGCAAGGCTGGAATGCCCCCGTCGTGAATGGGTTAAGACCACCAATAGTGATTTTTTTTATTACTCAACACTTCTTAGTAACCTCATATTAAATTCTGTTCCATATGCGTCATGCAAAAGTTACAATAACCATAAACCTTATTTTCACTCTAAAATGTTTTCAGAAATGAGATTAATATCATAAAACTTTCATTTCCTAGAAAAACATAAATTTTTAGGGACTTGCAGTATGTAATTACAGAAACAGATGTAGTGTGCCTGTCATAACTCTAATAAAAAAAGACCATATTTGCATTCTAAATGAAAAAGATTTACAAAGAGCAAAAACATTGTAAATCATATATGAAAGTCTCTATCTAAATTTTATGATAGAACTTGTAATAATCAAAATATGTTAAATATACTTCTTTCTTCACTAGCATCAGAGAGTATCCACAGCTTGTCAACTATGTCTAATGTCTAAATGTTTTCCCTGCTTGGATTTACTTGTTTTAAAAATGCAAAAAGATGTTCCTCTAGTTTTGCTTTCTCAGCTGGCAGTATCCTAGTTCATGCACTCTTCAATGTATAGAACTGATAACCCTAGGAATGGTCCATGTATGAATGGACAAAATACCACAATTTGTTGTATTTCACCAGAAGCTATATAAAAAAAACTACATTTCAATTATTTCTAAACCAGGAGAAACATTCTTTTTTTAAAGTTTGGCCATCTAGATAACAAAGTCATGGGTTGGCCCTACAGTTTGCACAAAATTATCTTAGGTGTTATTCAATATCTTTGGCTGACCATGCAAGCCCATTAAATTTGTTTTTAAATAGTGTTATCCCTATTCTGGGGGTATGACATTACCTTTTACACTGGAATATATACACAAAGAAATCAGAAAATCAAAAGGCTATATTGAAAACTAAATCAAAACTAAGACTTTTTTGTAAAGGAATGGAAATACCTTGTGGGTGTGGTAGGATCTGCATGTAACAGGAGAGGTGTTGAGAATCCTTCATCAGTTGACAGAAGTGACATCTCAAGTTCTACCGTCTCATAAACATGCAACCTCACAGGTGCCATTTCACTCGGCCACAATCCATTTGCAAAGGTTCCATTCTGACCCTGCAAGAAAATGTTGACTGTGAACAGATTATTCAATAACTTAAAGACTGAAGGTGACAAACTCTATATGTTTTGTTCTAAATCAAGTATACACAAACATACATCAGAAAAAATGCACTGCTACTTTTCAGAAGATACATATACTCATGAAAGATTTGTCAATACAAAATACAATTACATTTACATGTATATGTCTTGTATTCTGTCTTTTCTTATCTATTGCTTATCCATTCTTCCCTAGATCATGAAAGTTTAGTCTCTTACATCATATGATCCCCTTATAATTTTTAAACATATATATAACATTAAATATTTATATTATCAACCTTTATTACATAACATTTAACAAAATGGCCACCTTGGGATTGGGAAATATGAAAAAGGGATTCCCTGGATCTATTAACTCATGGAGGACCACAGAATTCATACATAATAAACAGGATATGAGAGGCTTCTGAGCCAGAGAACCGGCTCTGGCAGTGGTACAGAACCAAGCCAGTATTTGGCATGATGCCAAGATCACGCAATAGGAAAGAGCCCAAAGATGCAGTGATGCAAAGTAGTCATAAATGTGTCATAAAGGATTAAATCATTTGACATTAATTTCACTTCAAACAAATACACATACTCATTTACATGAATATAATGACACTTAATGGATGTCTAGAGTATGACGGATTCTAATTCAAAATTAGTGAATATCATATGAAATACAGGATGTTTTACTCACCTTTTCAAGACTATTATCAATAACAATACAATGATGCAATTGGCCTGTTGAGGTGGCAATGACCACTACAGGTGGAGATGACTGCAACACTAAAAGATCACATGTGTCAAGTCCATAATTTGTGTCACAAGCAGGTGTCATACTGAGAGGCCCATACACTATGTGTGGGGCAGACCTGCAAAAAAGAAAATAGTAAGTGAATACACAAATAAAAAAATAAAAAAATCTGAAGATATGAAAAAAATAAATGAAGGATCATTAAACAGTATAACATGATCTTGATATAATGTAAACAGGACAAATAAATATAACAACAACAATCACAACAATATATATGTACATTACCTTCTAGTACTGAATGTTGTAATAGTAAGATAAATCTCACCATTACCATGCAGGATGAAAATAGGCCATTTTAATTCAAGGCATTTTTGCTTCATCTCATCTTCTGGATCAACCTAGAATATGACAGAAACCATTACAAAAAACCCTCTATGAATTAAGACACACACACACGCACACGCACAAACACACACAATAAAAAAAATAAAATAAAAGGAATGAAAGATAACAAGTATCCACAAGTTTCAAACTAAAGACTTTTGAAATCTAGTACGTACAATGGAACTGGTTACGCCATTTGAGACAGCATTTCCTGGAACATGTTTGACAGGTTCACTGGGAAGACCGAAGTTAAACGCAATGGCATTTTCTCCAAGGGTCGATGCATTCACAACTCCAGAACCACTGGAACCGACTGATATTGCCTGCTCTGGTATCTCAAGGCTTGAGAGATTGTATATGCTGAAACAAAAATTGGAACTTTAATGATCTAGTAGGATATAAATGAATATGTAATAGATATTAACTTTAAATAGATATATGTAATTATCAATCTGTAATTGTCATTATACAAACTTGTTTTTGAAAGTCCCAATTTTCAAGGATCTCTCAGTATAAGGGTGTAAATATATGTTTGTAAATATGTATTGCATTTCCCAGTATATGATACACTGCATATTAATAAAATAAAATAAAAAAATCAAATATACTCTACAGCTAATATAACAAAAGGTGTAAAAATAAAAATGAAAATGAAAATGAAAATGAAAATGAAAATGAAAATGAAAATGAAAATGAAAATGAAAATGAAAATGAAAATGAAAATAAACATGAAAATGAAAAAAAAAGAATAAAAAAAAAAAAAAAAAAAAAAAAAAAATAAAAATAAAAAATAAAAATAAAAAATAAAAATAAAAATAAAAAAAAAATAAAAAAATCCCAACACAGGATCCCCAGCATGACATGTGTTCTGATGCTTCTTTGCCTTAGGGGCTGAAGAAAATAAGCCAGGGAAATAACTAAAAAGATCTTTCTTTATGAACATTCTTTTATAACTTCATTTTGAGTCTTATCCAATAAAAACATAGCAAAAGTATAAGTTTGTAAATTTATAGGTAATTTACATTCATACCTAATGTAAACTTGTTAGGGATTTCATTCTGAATCATTGTATTAACTATGAAATATGCTTAAGAGGAGCTAAAGTTTATCCAATAAATACGTAAAATGTAGAAGATAGGTATGAATGAGAAAGAGGTCTTTCTCAGAAACAAATTATTTTTGAGAAATACCTCCAACGAAATGCATCAAATACATCTCGTGTTGTTTAGATATTCAGTTTCATTCATTCATACCGTTCTTCTACATCTGTCACTGTGAATAGCCCTGATAACTGAATGGCAAAGTTTCTGGGTCTATGAGCATAAACATATATACATTCACTTCAAGTGAACTCTTTTGGGACAAAGCCACATCTTCAGATGTTGTGCATGTTTTCTATTAAATTCTAGACTTATGGTATGATATGTAAGTCAATATTTGGTATATCAGGAAAGTGACACAAATTAGTATTTGGTATGATGCCGAAGTTACAGGACTGTAGGAAAAAAATCCTGTAATTTCAACAAAAAGAAAAGTGAGATCTGACCCTGTGAAACTTGCCCATTGCAGAAGGGTTATTAACTACTAATATATATGTACTATTTTCTTAAAAGATTTATCAAAATTCATTTATTCATGAAAACTAAATTATTAAAAGAGAGTGAGAGTACAAATATGCTAAAGCTAATTTACAGGTGATTCAAAAGCTGCTGAGGAGGAGTATACTAAACTGGAATCTTTACCAGAACAAATGTTTTTTAAATGGACAACAACATTTGTCTAATAAAAATGATGAAACATAACAACTCACCGTAGGTAACTGTCTGAGGCTAAAATCACTATGTGATTATCATCAATCGATCCTGGGTGCCAAGCCGCTGTAATGACTTCTAGTTTGGGGTGACATGAGAAGAATCGTTCAGCTATGTATTCAACCCTGAAAGCAGTGGATTTTTTGTTAAATGGTGCAACTCAGTGAATATCTTTTACCCAGTTAAGCCATTCACAACAGGGCGGGTATTTGCCTAATTCCAACCCTGCTTGCAATATAGCAAGGAAGTGCAGATTCCCACCAAGAGATTTCCCAAAGCTCGAGGCTGCACTGAACCTCTCACAGCGATTTTCATCCATAAATATGTATATATATGTATATATATTTATATATATGTATATACATGTATATATATATATATATATATATATATATATATATATATATACATATATACATATATACATATATACATATATACATATATACATATATACATATATACATAATACATAATACATATATACATATATACATATATACATATATACATATATACATATATACATATATACATATATACATATATATATATATGACATAACTAATTATAAAACAGATGTCATATTCCCTCTTAATCATAACAGACAGAAAATACAAGAAAGACCTTACCTGCAAGTAACAGTATCTTTCCCTTTATCATATAACGCAGGGTCTCCACTCCGCTGAGGTAGTTCTACCACAGCTACTCCTCTTCTGCCAATAAGAGCAACACAGCTCCCACTGCGGTTCATTTTGATACGTTCCACATCCCATACTGGTGGCTTGGATACAGCTAAAATCTGAAAAAATAAAATTGACGAGCTTTTGATGACTGTTGCTAAAAAAGTAGCTATTTAACTTGTTCGGAATTATGCACACTTATAGAGGAAATTGGTAGGTTCTGCGTCTTTTTTTTCTTTTTTTTGTATGTGTACCTAAATCAAATTTTCTCATCAGTGGTTAAATCTTAAATAAGTCTTTGATTCAATGGCTAGATAATTACTATTAGTGTTTATTCATATAAAAGATAACTAAATAAAGAAAGAAAATAATACCTTCTTGATTTTATATGGTGCTTCAACCAGTTATAATATATTCTCTTTTCATTATTCTTACTATTTATTTTCATTCTAACAACAAAAATCATGTCAGTTCATCCACTGGTATTTATGAATGCTCCTGATACTCTATCAATATTACATATGCACTTCATTCTCTGTGAAATAATGACTTTATATCATAATTTAATTATGATTTAAACTCTCGTTCACTGATACTTCTACATATTGCACCTTAAATGAGATTTAACTTTTTTTTATCTGAAAAAGATCACCCCATGAGACAACCTTTATACTCTACCTTACAATATGATATCAAATAAAAATGGGTAAACATTATTTTTCAATTAACCAATAACTATTCTATGATTCAGTGATTTTTCATATTTATCATTCAATTTCTTTCATACTGATACAATAATGCTTTTTATGCAGATGTTATTAGGTATCAATATAGTTTCATACAGCTATTGTCCACATTCTATTTCAGCAAGCCAATAACAGCGATCATTTCATCTCTCTCACATGTTCTGCGCCAGATGGCTCAACAATTCAGTTTCATACTGTAATGCAAATGCCAGACGCTGTAAGTATAATTTAACTTTACAAATTATTGTAGGCATCCCTGTCAAAGTATCATCACACAGCCAAAGTTCTATCCTTCTACAATATATAGTGTATAGGGTGCCTGCTCAACAAACTCATTTCTATATATTGTTTGCATATGGGTGATAACTGTCTGAAACTATAAAGATTCCTTATCTGAAAGCACTTTCATTCTTGAATGAAGTAATCACACATACATCAATAATAGGCTTATCAGCAAGATTATATCAACTTAATACAGCTCTTAGTAAATTTCTAGAACAGGTCTGCAACATTAAACCTATCCAAATTGTTATCGATGGATTCCTTGTGCCGTCTACTAACAAAATATAGCAACATTACTTAAGGTACCCAATAAATAAGTATGATACGAATGGCCCTAAATGCTCATAATCTAGGCACATGGAAGAGATGTTTACATTGCAAGACATGCTTACTTTACAGAGTCTGCTGGACTGGACTGCACCATGACATGACTGTTTATATTTTGACCCCTTTGCTAAGGCTATCTTCAAAACTAGGCAAGGTTAGGCTGGTCGTTGGTTTGGGATTTTGTAAACTAAAATATGTCCCCGAAAACAGTACATGCAAAATTCCCGCCAAAAGTTGTAGGCACGGAGACAACTGCTATCAGTTGAATGATAGGCGATACATGTGAGAAAATTGTAAAGTAACCACGTCACTTGCATTATCCTTTTACAGTTGATAGAAATATTTCTGCATTTTTTTTGTTAGACATTGATATGATCCTAATACAGACAGGTTTGCCAATCTTACCCTAAAATTTCCCTGTAATTTTTATGCCCTTCCCACATGTTGGATCTAACATCATATCTATTGCTGGGGCGCGTTCACTATAACTCCTATGTAAGCACACTAGACATCACAATGAACCTCCCAATACCAATCTAGTCGAGTTTTAAGAGGCAGACTCAATCTACAAATTTACCCATATCTCAATTACACATGATCAAATATCACACTTTCATTGAACTAAAAAAGTTCCAACCACTTGCCAGACGTAAGAGCTAAACCGAATCTAAAAGCAGTCTATTTACGACCGACAATTCACATCCAAAACTTGATTCCGAGCCTTAAAATCTCCCCACCAGAAATGAACCAGTCAATAAGACATATTCCCGAACGAACCCAGTCATAAGATTAAGAAAAAAACGCGTTGTTGTTGTTGTCCTCACCTGGACTTTGGAGTCTGCTGGATTGGTCACTTGAGTTAGCAAACAGCCGTCTTCTTTACTCCATGCTATTATAATGTCATCGACCACGTCCAGTAAGGCGTGCCGAACGGTCCTTTTGAACGATCTCTCTTTATATTTCTCACTCAGGACTTTTGTTAAAGTGAGATTTTCGCCGCCTGTGTACATTGAACCAGCCATCGTTGTTGACATGAGCTGCTCGGAGGTTTCGTCCGAATGCTTTCACGAGATGGTGTGATCTTGACTTCAAAAGGTACTGGTCTACTGGTGGTGTTCTTTTTTATCGTATGGAGGACTTAATGCAATTGGATTTTATTTCTCTCTATATTTTTTCGTGGATACTCGTCCTTCTTTTAAATCTAGGATAAATATACACGATAAGGAGCGTTCTGTAGCCATCGCAAGGGATTCAAATTCGAATCGGATGAGCATCGGGAAGCGTGAATTTTGAATTGCAGCTTCACTCTTCTCTCTTTTCCTACAGTTCTATCTTCTCTTTCCAAACTCTTTCTTCTCACTCATCTCTTCTGTATTCTCTGCCTCATATGTCTCCCAGGAGTCATCGCTAGCTCGGAAGCTGCAATTTATGCAATGGTGTCACGATATGTTAACTAATGTTGGCTTTATAAACAAAAAAATTGTTTATTTTAAAGTGACTTCAACTACCGACAAGATATTCAAATATGTAATTTCAGTCTGTACATGGGTAAGAGTAAAAATTATATTACTTTCAGATATATGTCAATGTGCTGACTGGATTCTAAATATGATTTTCAGGGACCGGGAACAGTTTTTGAACGTTTAATTATTGTTATTATCATAATAGGCCTTCTGAAAATCCAAAAAAATTAAATCTTCAGGCTAATCCCAATGCTCTGTAGAAGATAACTCCACAACTAGGCACTTACTCCGTCTTATATCAAAGCTCCCAGATGATCAGAATCCACTCCATGATTTAATTTATCAAAATAAAGGGTCTCTTGCCGTCATCATGGGCCTATTATGTCATAATCCTTTCTTCTTAATTCAAACAGCAATAAACTCAGGCTTATTACTCTCATTTCATCAGGATGATAATAGAGTATCACCAGTAGCATGCAAATAGGGTACAGATCTTTGCTTGGGTTGCACGAAATTACAGGCCCGCGCACGCACAAACACACATTTTTGTCTTCGTTATCTACATCTACTAGAATTACCATCAAACTCGTATATGAGTCCCGTCTCAAACTGGTCACAGTTTACGATAAAAGGTGGCTCCTGAGGCCACCCCCTGGACAGGTCACACACTTGAGTATCTCTTAGAGAAAACAGGAAAAATGAAGGTGTAAGGGAATGGCAAATTTGCAGCAGGGGTGATAAGGCAATAGAGACT
>BOPN01000530.1:351147-356147 GCA_017312705.2 Penaeus japonicus | reverse complement strand
ACAACTAGTGGCACCGGTGGGTTACACCTTCTCTCTCTCTCTCTCTTTTCTCTCACTCACTCTCTCTCTTTCTCTCACTCACTCTCTCTCTTTCTCTCACTCACTCTCTCTCTTTCTCTTACTCACTCTCTCTCTCTCTCTCTCTTTCTCTCACTCACTCTCTCTCTTTCTTTCTATCTTTCACTTTTTTTCTCTCTCTCTCTCACTCTCTCTTTCTCTCTCTCTCCCTCTCTCTCTCTCTCTCTCTCTCTCTCTCTCTCTCTCTCTCTCTCTCTCTCTCTCTCTCTCTCTCTCTCTCTCTCTCTCTCTCTCTCTCTCTCTCCCCTCACATATTCATCAATGACAAATGGAATCAGTATAAAGAAAAGTCTTGAATAGTTGGTGAAATACATTTATTAAATGTGAATCACAAATCATATAGTCTTCTTCTGTACAAGCTTTGCCCATATATACAAAACTAAGAAAGTAAGTAAGAGTCTTATATTAATATATTCTTGGAATGTGAAAGTCTCTAATGCTTAAAATATCACATATTACTATTATTTGCCAATCATGACATAATCAAATGAATTCCTACATCTCTACATATACAAATCCCGTAAACATTATTTCTGACAGTTTTTTTTTCTTCTCAGAAATAATATGAAATATTCTTAAGAGTTCAAGGTAACAGAGTCTAATGTATAATGGGCTGCCAGCTTCGAAGAAATTATAATTTTCTTTTAAAATTTCATTGGCAAGCCAAATAATCCCCAATCGTACAATGCAATAGTCGTCTAAGAATTTATTTCACAGAAATCATTGTCTTTTTTTCGGCTGCATAATTGCAAAATTGATTCGCTCTCTTTTTCTACAAGACAGGTAACCAGTACCTTGAACCCTGTTACATAAAAAAATTAAACTGTAAAAACTTAACGTCAAGCATTTAGGGGAAACAATCTATCGGAGGATTTACAACCATAAACCCTATACTCGTAAGGGAAAAGTTGGTGGGTTTGTATGAGTACACGGTTTACCACATGCGTTCACGTCTCCTCGTCACCATTTTTCTTCTTCTTTGAGAACTCATGAGCAATATGTTCAAAAGAGACGTATCACTTCCGGCACTTTATGATAAATTATATTTAATCTTAAAATCGAGTAGAAAGATAAATGAGTAAACGTCACACACCTTTTTCTGGTAATAAATTATATACCAATGTTTCTTCCTTTCAAGTCATCTTCGCATGGGGGTTCTCCTTTGACAACCTCGTATATTTAAAAAATAAAAAGAGGCTCAGCAAGCGAGGGTTATAATGCTGTCAAGCAATCTTGTAAGTCCAGCTCACACAACATGGTAACTCTTTTATCATGATCCAGAAAACCCAATCTCGAGCACAGAAACACAAACTTCGGGATTCTACTCTCACTGTCAAAGTCCACGGCCAAACGCACCGACATCGTAGAAGTAAAACCTCACCAAAAGTTTCTTCAGTACTTGAAAGACAGCACGACATAAGCAGAGCTGTTGCTGGCACGAGGTAGGCGGTGTGTCTGGAAGGGCTTCTTTCTTCACAACCATCTGAGCCACCTGATGCTTCGCCACCAGCTGGCACGTACGCACGACCAGACCTCCGCTGCACCATGAGAAGGCTGGGGCCAAAGGCAGACATATTCATGAAGCCCTCGTTTAGTTATCTCCTCTTTTTTTAAACAAATTCATACATTTGTTTTATTCACAGCGATAATGATCGTTACGTGTTAAATTTAATGATCACCCGAGTTAAAGTTTCAAATCTCCAATAATCAGGAAAATAACGATAACTGGAAGGAATCACGGCACACGATTTTCAGCAAATGAATACATGCGTCTGGCCCACATAGGAATGAAATGGTTCCCAAAAGTGATGAGTGTTCTAACCACGCACTTTGAACCTTAGCTTAAGTACAACTTTCACAGAACTACCAAGGGTTCTGCTCTTGAAAGTGATATAAAGATAACATATAGAAATTTATCTTCAAAAAAATTAATTTAATCTATTTACAAACTATTTACAGTTTCCATCACAATTCTATATCTAATCAGATCCTTGATGTGACTGCCTCTTCGGAAATCACATCCACCGTTTTAATTGCCCACTACAGACTATCACATCACTGCAGCCCGCGATACAGAGGAAGCCTACTTGAACCCACGGGAGGAAATCATCACCTGCACAAACAGCGCTCTCGGTCTTTCTCGTTCATACGTCTTGACTTCATGAACCCTCTGCTCCTGCATGAGCCGCATGGTCCATGTGATCCAGGGGCTTGTCATGGTGCTCCGAGTTTCCGCTTGAACTCCGGCGGTTCTTTCTAGATTTCCCTCTGATGCTTTCGATTGAGGTAACCAACCAGCCGAAGCGGGGGGCGGCAGGAGCAGGGCCGCTGAGCCTGGGACTGGAGCCTTCCGGCCTGAATTCAACTTTGCTCTCTGTTGATTCCTTCGGAGATCGTGTGTTTGCCCCAACCAAGATGCCTTCAAGAATTTCCTTCCATTCTTTCATTCGCATCGTGAGGAAAGCGTTTTAGCTGCTTATTATTATATATTTTTTTCAATGTAAATATTCGACGTTTATTTACTGACTGCACACTCTCTGGAATATGAAGTTAAGTTCGTAGTATTCCAAGCCAAGCTGGTCCGAAGATAGGTTACAGGTGTCCTGCAAGTGAGAAAAGTAATCGTTATAAAACTGTTTATTTATGTTTCCTGTTTATGATTTTAGTAATCAGAAATCCAAATGGTTAGAGTTGGTGAAATTAAAAAATAAGAGTAAAGAAAAGGAAAGTCTTAAGTCCATGCACTGAGAAACAACCATTGGACAAAACTCCTCGAATAAAAAAGAAAAAAAAGAAAAGAAAAAAAACAAAAAAATACCGTCGTTATATCAAGTCAATTTCTAAGAATTTGTTTCCTACCTTCATACACATACAAATGTGCTTGTGTTTGTGTGTGCGTGTGCGTGTGCGTGTGCGTGTGCGTGTGTGTGCGTGTGCGCGTGCGCGTCTGTGTGTAAATCATATCAGTGACGCCTTGAATACTGACCTCCTCCTCGACGTCTTTCGGTATCCGGAACTTGTAGAGCACCTGGTGCCACATGCCCACATTCTTCAGCGTGACGTAGTACGAGCCGGAGGCCCCGTCGCCGACGCCCTCGACGACCTCGTTGGGCGACAACAAACCGCCCGAGTCAGAGCACTGCTCGGACGGGAAGCTGGGGATGCTGTCGCTCGAGTTCCCGCAGAAGAAGGGCCGTCTGGGTGTCGCCCCTAACATGAAGCTGGAAGGAATGAGGAAAGCCATTAACATGCGGGTTCTTCTTCTTCTTCTTCTTCTCCTCCTATTCCTCCTCCTCCTCCTTCTCCTCCTCTTCCTCCTCCTCCTCCTCCTCCTCCTTCCCCTCCTCCTCCTCCTCCTTCTCCTTGCCGTCGTTTTCCCTTGCATTCGTTCTTGATCTATACCTCTATAAAAAAAATAAATCTATAATAATATTAAAACAAAGATATCTATCGAGCTTAATCTTCCACATAACCTTACCTGAACTGTAACGTGAGGTTGGTGTGCGGCATGAACCTGGAGATGGGGAGCATGTACGTGTAATTGGTAGCGTTGTTTCTCAAGCAGTCCTGGTAGAACTCGGAGGAATTGAAGCAGTACAGGTGGTTGATGCTGGTGTTCAGCTCGACGATCATCACGGAGGGAATCTGTATGTTTACCCCTGTGGAGACAAAAAAAAACAACGTCTTTGTAATGTTCTTGTTGAGACTAAATTTAGCCTTCTGATTGGGTAGAAGGGAAGGAACGAGATCCGTGGTTATGCGACGTGTAAATATCATAAAATACGCTGTCCTTATTATATTTGCCATAACAACCTTATTATATTTGCTATAACAACTATATTAATTAATAAAAGGATAAGAATCGAATAGAGCCATGCACGAAGCGCGGAAACTCGACACTCACTTGTCTGCGGCTTGTAATGGTCCCTGGTGCTTGCGGTGGACCTCTTGGTGTGGATGGAGCGCTTGCTGAGAGTCTGCTTGATGCTGCGGTAGTTGGTAGGGCGGCTCATCATGCGCGCTGGGTACCGGGAATGCCTGGAGTCCATGGATGCAGATTTCTTGCTTGGGACAGGCTAGAGAGTAAGGTTACGGAGTATTAGTGAGCGATACGGTGGAGTTTTCACAAAATGTTTTCCAAGCAGCAGTTGCATATTGCTAATACCTAATCGAACTAGACTACTTTTTTTTTACCTCGTCTTCGCTTAAATTACCTTGAGTCGCTGTGTCTCTGATTGCGTGGTAGAGTCATTAACGGTGTTGGGGTCGCTGGTGGAAAGCTTATTGGTGATGAGTTCGCTGTACCGAGATATGGTGGGCAGAACCGTCGTTGTGCCTGAAAACCAGAGGATAATATGTATAAGTGGAGGATATTTGACTTTTTCTTAATCATACGTACCATTTTCACAAACATAGAAATCTTAACATGACCGTCTTTTGGTCATGCATAAACTATACATCGCTCCGATCTTAAAAATTAGCATAAAAATTAGACATCAATAGAAAGAGACGAGCAACTGACCATGCGGGCGCCGTCGGGTGATGGTGATAGCGGCAGCAGCTGTGGTGGGGCTCGGACCAAGCATCAACTCGTCCACGGGGCAACAGAACACCTACAAGACCAAGAATTATTAGCTCAAGATAAAGCACGTTCTTACTTATCTTGATGGGTATGGTCCCTCGAATACAAGAAACACAGGAATCTACTAAGCCAATTTGATAATTCCCATGAATACTCTTTCTAAGGACTTAAACATATCCATTTTCTACCTCTCATTTCGGCAGCATATATTATCCTCAAACTTAAGAAAACCAAAAAGAGAACCAAAAAGAGAACCTAAAAGATCTCCTTGGATTCAAACCCGTCAGAACAGCCTACCTGGCACGTCGGGCCGTCGTTGTAACAGCCATCAGGTTTTCCG
>BOPN01000530.1:338647-346147 GCA_017312705.2 Penaeus japonicus | reverse complement strand
ACAAATGATCGTAGTTCCTTTGTTTAATTATCATCAACCAGAGCACTAACTTCAATCACCAGCATGGTTGCTTCTGGCTAAACTGACCTGGACGTGGACGGTGACTTGGAAGTGGTTCTTCTTCTGGCAAACGAAAGCTTCATCCGGGTTCGAGAAGTTGAAGCCTTTGTCTGCATCCACTCGGAATGTCGTCAGTGGTCTGACATGTGAGAAAACACGACAGTTAATAATTTATCAAATCAAATAAATATAAAATAAAATCCAACCGATATAAGAAATATGTGTTGCTATACTACATACTGACTATCGCGAACATTTCGATTCTTACATCTCTTTGAGTCCGGCGTCACACATGAGACTCCAAGAATGCTGCTGGAAGTTCTGGAATCGGATGCACTGGTAGGATCCGTCCAGGAAAGGACCACCGGATGAATCCATAGTGTACTCATCTTCCTCGGTGTAGGAGGTGACGGCCACGTTAGGACCCAGGTGGCTGGTAACTCCTACTTGGTCTGTGGGTCGTGGTGAGAGGTTAATCACAAGTGCACAAGGTGTCCAGGAGGTGAAAGTGTGGCCAAATGGTAGAAAGAGTACCCAAGTGGCAGAGGGTGCAACTAAGGGGTGAAAAGTGTTAGTGCAAAAAGGCTGTATTCTGTAAGGATGGTAACCAGAACTTTGAACCGACAGAAGGTAATCAGGGGGGAGTTTTTTTTGCAAGACCTTGTGAATATAAACGACAAGCTATGTTCACTGACAGAGACAGATGGACTTGGAAGATCGACTGTCAGATAGCTAGATGGGAAGTAACTGGATATCAGTTGGTGCTGCTGAGCTGGCAAATGCAACGTCAATATTTGTCTATTCATCAGTCATCTTCGTGAACGTTATGTAAACAATATCATAACATCATGCTCATTACATTCATATCCATGGCAATATTTGTTCAATCATATTTAACACAATTTTAACGTAAATATATAACAAGAGAAATTATAATGACAAAGGACACATTAAGTCAACGTAAAAATATAACAATAGAAATTATGATGACAAAGGACATATTAAGAAAAAAACGAAAAAAAAGGAATATAAATATCAAACAATGTCTTCGAAAGAGCAAACCACAAGGAAGAAGGTTCTAATTAGTATCGGAAGGCAAGGCGTCATCGCGCGGGAATGCCGCCATTACTGTGACGAACGGCCCGAAACCGCTACCTTTCTGCCGAGACCCCGTATGCGAACGGCTATTTCGGTAAACGGCGGGAAATGAGCGCGAACGTACTTTACGATGCATATCCAAAGAATAGTAATTACTCTAAAAAAGCGCCTGTTCCCGGATTACTTATCCGTGCCTAACGCAGTCAATAAAGACAGAATACGACGCGGCAAAATGCGCATTAAATAGATCCAAAAAGGGGAATTTTGGAAAGAGAACATTGACGCCGGAGGTTGAAAGTTCTATACCAGGCGTGGAGGTGTCTCTCTTAATATCAAAATAGAGCGATACCTCGGCTAATGCTAATATCACGAACGCTTTAATGCAGACGGAAGAATTAACTGGTGTAAATTCCGTGAATTATGCACACGTCTCGGCGAGGGATGAGAGTCATTAGCTTCTCAGCCTTGTGATCAGCGCCGACCGACCACGGAGAGCGGAAGAATTACGATGTGTTACGTTGTAAAGTCTTCTGTCGTGCAAAGAACGCTTGCCGCTTGAATCGTGTGGAAAGATTGTAATACGGTGAAGAACAGAGCAAAAATATTATATGAGAAGTAAGTGACAAAGACTTTCATTTCCTTTTCCGTGTTATTTCCATCAGTCTCCACGCGGAAGCCGACCTACCTGGCTCTTGCTTGATGTTCACCATGGAGGACAGTCCGCCCGTGTCGTTCATCTTGCGCTTCTTGCCGCCCGCGCCCGGAGCCACGCCCCCCGCCCCACCGCCAGAGGACGGCCCCTGCGAGATGCCGCCCTGCGACCCGTACACCGACGGCGCCGAGGGGGAGATCCCGCCCGAACCCGACAGGCTCGAGCCGCCCATGAGCATCTGCTGCTGCTGGTAACCGAGGTTCGCAGGCGGATGGCTCTGGAGGGGCGCGTGGGTGGGGTTGTGGGCGGGGTTGGGCTGGTGCGGGAGGGCCTGGGGCGCCTGCAGGATCTGGTACGGGAAGGACATCATGGTCTCCCCATTGCCCCCGGCCGGGCTCGTGTACATGTCGGCCACGCCCGCCGCCTTCTGGTCTGAGAAGCGAGAAGCGGAGGGCATAAGGATCAGGTTATCCACATGCAACATAAAATACAACATAACCAATGCATAGCAATGCCAATCCATCATGCCACATCATTAAGATATCGCTACTTACGAGGGGAAAGATTCGGCTGGTCAGGGGGGGAGTAGGGGGGCTCCGACCCTGAATCCGGCGGGCTGTCCGGCAGGTGATGTCTGGAGGCGGGAAATCAGCGTTAAAACGAAAGTTCATTTATGTAAATACATGCAGTAACGCGTCTAATTTGTTAAAAAACATAAAGCCATATTCAGTTGTCAATCGTTCAACCACGCGTGACGTGTAATTAGAGTTACAAATGCACCTGTTTATATAATTCTCTCTCTCTCTCTCTCTCTCTCTCTCTCTCTCTCTCTCTCTCTCTCTCTCTCTCTCTCTCTCTCTCTCTCTCTCTTTCTTTCACACACACACACACACACACACACACACACACACACACACACACACACACACACACACACACACACACACACACGCACGCACGAACACACACACGCACACACACACACACACACACACACACACACACACACACACACACACACATATATGCACACACAAATAAACGTATGTACTGTATGTATATATTTATGTATGTATGCATGTATGTATGTATGTATGTATGTATGTATGTATGTATGCATGTATGCATGTACATGCATGCATACATACGCGCGTGCGTGTATATGTGTGTGACATATATATGCAAATACACTGTTGCATGAACCCCTGCCCTAATGAGAGAAGACCCTCGACACGGAGCATTGTAAAACAGGAAAGGCCAAGAGAAGCGACCATGCAAGACCCACCGATAGCTCCCGTAGGAAGAATTGTATCTGTGATAAGGATTGGAGTAACCAATGGGCAAGGACGCTCCGCCCTTCGGTACCATCATGGCCATGCCCTCTGCATCCCCATTGGCGGAAACAGAGCCAGTGAGGCTGTAGGTCATGCTCGAGGGTGACTTGCCACTAGAGTTAAGGTCAGGGTGTGTCACGAGGTCTTGGCTGCTGGAGCTGCTGTGTCGAAGCAAGACCACTATGAGACTACTATCAGCAAGGAAAGAATAAACGCAGTGATCTTAAGATAGCCAAAACCACCAAGAAATATAGGGCGTATAAAAAGAAACATACAATCTAGGACCATTATCCAGACAATACCTTTAAGATTTTCTTAAAAAAAAAAAAAAGTTCTACGAGGAAGGTTCAAAATAAAAATAACCACTGGAACCAATACAGAATGAATTGGAATACTATTTTTTATAAGCACGAGACTACGGTAGTGCATTATTATAGAGAAAAAAACAGCGAATAAAAATGCGTGTTGGTGATCCGGGGTTGAATGTATTGTGATTGTCATGTGTGAAGGTACTTGAGGATAATAAAGGAGTTTACTGATGACCTGGTGTGATCGTGATAGTACAGTTTGAGGTGTGATGTTAGGGTAGGTTGCAAAATGAGGTATGGATATTGAAGGGTTTGGTGTTACGTGAAGTGTTGTGTGGCGGAAGTAGAAAGAGAGTTACTTTAAGACAAGGTTTATATACATAGGATAGATACAGCTCAATGTAAATTACAAGTAGGATAGAGAGCATGAAATCTTCACACGCTTATCACAACATAAAAGTTGAAGTTTGACCAAATATATACGTATAGACTTAGGTTACGGTTTATATATTAATGAGACAAGGAAGATATGTTAGGGACATTTTACTATTTTCCCGTACGAAGAACATTTAAAAGTTGTCCAATGGAGGCGAAACACAACCCAGAAAAGAAGTGAAAACCTGTTTGCCGGGATCCGCAAACACTCTAGAGTACTCTAAGAAGGAAATCCTTGCGGGCACAAGCCACAAAGTGTTTTACTAAGAGGTACATGACAGGTGTTCCCATAGCCTTCCCTTTGTGATGAACATGCTCGCCAGATGACAAGACGGTGGAGGGGGGGGGGGTGAAGGGGGCGGGGAGGGGAAGGGGAAGGGGAAGGGGAAGGGGAAGGGGAGGGAAGGGGAAGGGGAAGGGGGAGGGGAAGGGGAAGGGGGAGGGCAAGAGGAAAGGGGAGGGGGAGAGGGAGAGGGGTATGAAAGAAGCGCCTTACGATGGTGATGATGATGAGAGAGGGAGGTGTGAGGCGTGAGGGACTTACTGGTGGTGTAGGGCCGTGTGGTGGTGATGATGGTGGTGATGCAGCAGGCGGGATGGTGACTCCCTGGGCGTTCCGTTGCCCAGAGATTTGATGTCCCCAACACCCTGCAGGTCACCGAAGTACCTGATGGAGAAAGCACCGAGCGACACGTGACTCTTTGTACAGATCGTGGCATATCAGTTGAAATATAATTGAACGCACTCAAGCTTTCAACATAAATTGTAAATTGTTTTATTTAAATTGATATCGAAAAGTGAAAATAACTCAAAAACAGTAGCGATGGAGTGATACAACGTTAAAATAAAACTCTATATAATATGATACGTTTAGTCAAGTGTCAAGGTATGGAGGGATCACTTCATGCTGGTCATGAACCGCGTTTTTTTGCAATATCACTCCATAAAATACTGTTGCTAATCAAAAGTTGCGGCTGAAACACTGCAGTAAAACCGTGACCTTTATTACAGTACAAGCAACAATACAGCAAAAAATGACACACACAAAAAAATAATTTTCCTAATATCATAAGATGTTTGTATATAAGACTAACAAAATTCCCAGTACGAATGTGCACTTCTACCGATAAAACAGAACGTGTACTCCTACCGATAAAATACCGAATAACGATTCAATACTAAACAAGAAAAGCACACAGGACTTACATGGTGTCGTTGTTGTCATCATTGATGTAGCTCTCCAGTTGGCTGATATCCAGACCTTCGTTGTCGATGCCGCCCTCCCAGTCGCGCTCTGAGGAACACAACCACATACAGTTAAACTCAAACCTACGTATTAAAACTTAAAACCTAACACCTAACCTACAAGAGATGAAATCCAGAATTCGCGTCTAATACACAACCGCACAGGCTGCAATAAAACTAAGACCTGCTACAAATAATAACACACCTTAATTGCTAAAGGTAAAAATCCAGAAATTCATGTACAATTTACAACCCACACCGGCTCATCACACCAATTATACACCTAATAACAGAATTCCAGTATACTGTATGTTTATATAGTATGTGTGGATTGTGATTATGTCAAATTAAAGGCGAGATTATATAAAGTTTATTTTCCAATTGTTGCCATAAACATGATCGGTTAACCTTGTCTGAGTCGGATATCTATCTTCCATAAGAGTTGATATTGATCCAAATGATTACATCAGAATGCTTTCCACAACATCAATTCTCGAGTTTACGAGACGCATACATCATTCAAAAGGTAACTACACCCTCATACTTTAACCAGAACAAGGCATATCTCGGTCGTTATCTGGAAGCAGACCGTTATCAATTTAGAAGCCCTTCACTATCGCAAGCTCACACGCCCTGTTTCACCATCAATATCCTTTCTTCCCGATCCCTTTTTCTGTCTCTCTCTCTCTCTCTCGTCTCTCCTTCGGTCGTTTCTGTTCAGGGAGTTAGTCTCGCCTCTGCCCTACGCCTCAGGGATGAGTTTATAAACCGTGAGAGATCATGAGAAAAGGAGGGCGTGTTTGGGAGACACGCGAGAGTGAAAAGAGGGATGACAACTTCTGGCAATTATTTAAACGTTTTTTTTTTTGTATACCTTGACCAGACAGAGAAAGAGCGTCCCACCCGCAGCTATACCCCCCACCCCACCCTACCCCACCAACCCACCCGCTCCCTATACACCCACACAAATCACCAGTGATTATGGACACACGAATAAACAAAACAAAAATAAAGGTAAACAGAGAGAGAAAAAAATCTTACAAGTGTCTCATAATCACGGCCAGACCCCGGAGATGGAAGTGACGATGCACGCGCGAGAGTGTCGGCGTGGCGAGAGTGAGGGAGTGACGAGCCACTTCCTGACGGCGTGCAAGATGAGGGCGAAAGTGAGAGGAAGGTCGCCATGACCGCGGGAGATCGGGCGGAGGCTGGCGCAGATGTGGGAAAGTGTTAGACTCTTTCTTTCTTTCCTTTTTTAACTGTTTCTTTACTTATTAAACTCTTTCTTTCTTTCCTTTTTTTATTTCTTCTTTCTCTCCTTTTTTCTCCTTTTTTTATTTCTTCTTTCTCTCCTTTTTTTTCTCCTTTTTTTCTTTTTTTTAAATCTCTTTCTTTCTTTCTTCTTTCTTTCATTTCTTTACTTATTAAACTCTTTCTTTCTTCTTTCTTTCCTTTTTTTGTAATGATTATTGAGACAAAAATGTTTTTATAATGATTATTGAAACAAATATGTCGACGTTTGATTTTGAGTCGGGTCGATGGCGGACTTTTTAGGAAAACGGTGATTAATGAGAAAAAGTTCGATATTTAGTTTACTTTAAAGCATAGGGAAGAGATAATAATTAAGAGATTAAGCCTGATATGCGAGTTTTTGAATGTGTGTTTTCAAATTGTTTCCTTCACGGCAGATTTTTTTTGTTATTCTATTTCCATTAAATGACGGTATCAGCTACGTGATTTAATCATAAGTTTCGAAAAATCTTGTCGCCAGTAATTTCATTTAGAGTCTATGTGTGATTTCCTTTTATGTCTGCAAACTTCTGGTTTTCTTATTTATTTTTATCATGACAAAAATGGCAATGCTAAGTAACTCCCTAAAAGTGTGTGTATATTGCCTACTTTTAATTCGTCTCTCTCTCTCTCTCTCTCTCTCTCTCTCTCTCTCTCTCTCTCTCTCTCTCTCTCTCTCTCTCTCTCTCTCTCTCTCTCTCTCTCTCTCTCTCTCTCTCTCTCTCTCTCTCTCTCTCTCTCTCTTTCTGAGCATATATATATATATATATATATATATATATATATATATATATATATATATATATATATATATATATATACATATACATATATATACATGTGTATATATATATATTTAAATATATATAGAGAGAGAGAGAGAGAGAGAGAGAGAGAGAGAGAGAGAGAGAGAAAGAGAGGTGTGTGTGTGTGTGTGTGTGTGTGTGTGTGTGTGTGTGTGTGTGTGTGTGTGTGTGTGTGTGTGTGTGTGTGTGTGTGTGTGTGTGTGTGTGTGTGTGTGTGCATGTGCGTACATATGCATTAATACAGCAAGACCATGCACACAGAGAGTACCGGA
>BOPN01000530.1:321147-333647 GCA_017312705.2 Penaeus japonicus | reverse complement strand
AGGTAACCGCCATTCACATTTCATATTGCCTTCACCGCGCGTTCCCATTGGCCCAGATTTTCACGGGTTACAAGGAACCGCAGTTCAATGATGACCGCTGTCCAACGTGCTTTCCCACAACTGCTTCGAGAAATATCTACATGCAAATAACAATGCTGAACAATGGGGTTCGTGCCGTGTACTTCTCGGAGCATAATAGCTAATCGCATTACCTGATACTGTACTAAGACAATACACTACTGATATCGATACTTGGTGTTGGAATGTAAAACGCTCAATCTGAAGTCGAAGTCAAAACATCTGTTTCGGTGCAATGACCCCCCAGGCATCAAAATACAATATCTTAATATCTCTCATCCTCGTATTTACCGCCTCATATACCTAATGTGTGTATATATATATAAGAATATATACGTTCCTAGTGGACTCCAGATACCCTTTCGTTGAATTACAATGTGCTTCAAAAATGTTGAATATTCTTACTTTCTCCCTTCTTGCCCTGTAACGATGAAACGAACAGTGTGACGCAAGCATTAGGCGCAGCAGTGTGGCACCCTTAGTGGATGCCAGCAGACCTCCCCCCCCCGCCCTCCAACCCTTCCCCTACACATAAGGAACAATACGCAGACTCTTATTTATCATCATCGTTTAGCAGCCCATCATGCATGCAACGACAGACAAACATCATAAGAAGAACGATCCTTGGCCCACTTCGCAGTCTCCGCCCTAACCAAATCTTTAAGACTGGATAACCCTACACATACAGACTTGTGGGCGGATGGTCTTTCCCCCTCCTCGCCGCCATCTTGGTTCTTGTGATTCTACGAGAGGGATGGCGAGCCTAGGGCATGCGGAAATGGCCGATGTGACCGGAAACTTGATAATGAGAAATGTGGTCGAATCACCTTACTATCACGTGTTCTTTCTTTCTCTCATTTTTTTTCGGGGCCAGGCGTTCGTAGGTACCCGATATAAATGGCGTTTCTTTGTGAAAACCCACGTGCGTGCAGACACCCAAGCACACAAGACATCACAAACAACATAACTATACGACTACATAACTTGTTTGCAGGAGGGAACACGCGAGTTGCAAACGTTTAAATACACGTCAAGGCTTGTGAGCAATGTTCCACTTGACATCACGATAAACAATTGCCATAAAACGCGAGTCATCAAGCAAAGCCGTAAGAGCTTTAAGAGAAAAAAAAAACTTGTGTTTCCAAAAGCGAGATTATCTGTAGACTCGAAAAGAAGTAACTTACCTAAATCTCGACTTTCGGGCCGCAAGAAATTGGAGCATAGTGTAATTGATTAAATACAGCACTTTCACTAAAATCAGCTGTGTGCAACCATTAGTTAAGATTCTCCTTTTTTCGATTTCGGGGCCTGAATTTTATTTACTTTTTTCCGCGTAGTGTCACGTCGATCTATACCTATGTGAACGTAAGGAAATCAAATGTAGAATTAAAACTACCTCCAAAATTAAGAAAATTAAGTTCCCTCATCAATATGTCCTTTATTTTTATTTTTCGTTTCCATTCAAAACATTTAGGACCTTTTTCATCTAAAATCCTATCGTTTTCGGCAGTCAAGGAAACACGAAAGGATGTTCGCAAAATCCTACTAAACGTTATAAAAAAAAAGAAATCGATAAGAAAACGCTTAACATAAAAAGATTCGTGTTTTTCTGAATACAAACGAGCAACTTTTACAGTCTTTTTCATCGCAGTCTATTCAACTTTTTACTTTATTCCCTTCTGTTAGCGTGAAATACAACGACGATACACCATGTCATTCTATACTTTGTTAATAAAAACTACAGTATTTTGATTTATTTAACTGATTTTACGTAAGTCACAATAAAGAAACTGGTAAATGCAGTATTTCTGAAGACCTCAGTAGTCATTTTAAGGCACCATCGTGATCGATTTGGAGGTATATCATCTCTATGTTTTACAAGTAATAAAATGATCCAATACTTAAGAATAAAAACTTCTAGATTTTGCTCTTTCATATACAACAGATGTTACGCAATGAATTTGGCGGGCGTTGGAAAGGAGAACTTTCCAGGTTAGGAAACTCCATCTGTTTTCAAAATATGCTCGTTATTCTTATTTTCATTAATCACGATCGGTAGAATTACTTTTACATATACATTTCCCCAAATCCAATATATATTTACTATCAAAAGTACCAGTCTGGCCTTGAATGGTAAGTAAATGTGTCAGTGACAATGAAACATACCTTACCATCCCCGATCACTGGGCATTGCCAAAAAAAAAAAAAACTTTTTCATCAAATAAGCGATCCTTGGGCATCGAGAACCCGCCCACACCACACCCAAATCAAACTCTACTTGACGAAGTAACAGCCTGTTTCTCCCCCTTAGTCCGATGAATCGTCAACAGACATTGTTATTTTAAGCCTCCTTCCCGCCCACATCACGCTTTGTTTAGAGGGACAACAACGAGAAAAAATATATTCCCCACCCCTTCCTTACGCCCTTTCCTCGCCGTGGAGTGGTTGCCCTTGACGGAGGTACAGGCTGAACCCGCCCGCGCCCACACGACGCCGAGGGTGGCGCCAGGGTCTGACGTGGGATCCGCCGGGCCCGGACAGGAGCGACTGACTAACCTCCGAGGGTCGCACGGGTCACTCCGGTTGTACGAATAACTGTGTCTTATGGTGAGGTACCGTTGAGGGTCACCGGCAACTGCCAGGGGTTACCAGGTCTTGTGCTGTGACCCTGCATGACCTTGCGGCGACTGCACAACACTGTCCACAAGACTGCACACGTAATCACTTAATGGACACTCAGTGTCTGTATTTATTTTACTGAGCTATTTAGCCTAAAGCATTTTCAATTGTGCTAATGCATTAATACCAGCCTAAGCTGCTCATTCATAGACTGATACTGAACGCGACCGAAATGTGTCACACGAAATAAACAAATTTCGAGGCACACAGTTTTCTTTCCATTTTTTTTTTAAATTATTTTCATCCCATTGATGGAAAACAAAATACAACAACTCTGTATGAATGAGTGAGTCGGCAGCAGTGTGCGGGTCACTGAGCAGGCGGGTCACGGCACAAACTTCACAAAACCAAAATTCCTCAAACAACAGACGACCACAATGCACAACGTGGCCTACAGAATAGATCCACGTGTAATGCACTTTACAAATATTCCATGATGAAGTAATGTCCACAGAGATTAAACATAGATAGACGCAGGATTACGGTAAATGTTTAATAACGTAATTGATCAACGAGAGAAAAAATAAAATAAAGTTAGAAGAAAGGAACGGTTTTTCACTGATTCAATTCACCCTCTAATAGTGAGATTCCACGTAATAATTAAACTTTTTCATGAAGGGGAAGTTCCGCGTTATGTGCCGAACAGTAGCTACCCCAATTCAGAAGCTCCGCGTTTAAGAATACGAAACCATGTGATTAAAACGAAAGGTTTTTTTAAGAATCATAGAAAACCGAGCGTATGTTTATTCTCATTTTGTTTGTACTCGCGACCACTTCTGGTACGTAATATCCCGGGCAGAAGCTCCCGCCAAGGGCACAACACGCCGCAGGCAGGAGGAGGTAAGAGCGAACTTCCTTTTCTCTCCGCCAGACCTTATTCGCATAACCACCAATAACCACCAATGCGTCTGGACAACCGCAGTAGTTATGCTCGAAGAAATGTGTTATGGATATGATGGAATATCCGCGTTTAACGGGCCGCCATAGCGTTCAGAGTGGAGAGACACCGACGCTTTTCCAAGGTAATGGTGTGTGTACCTCACCTGATTACCACAAGGGGTCAGGACTTCCTCGCTACATGAGGAAGCTACTAATGAAGAAAACCGTCAAGAGTGCATACATATCCACGCACCATATCTAAACACGGCGCCCACCACAACAAAAAAAAGTCCAGCTAACGGAAATATCCACGCACATCCAGGATATTATCATCTTCAAAATCTAGTAGTGTACTGCTTTTAAATTCTTTAATTCTCTCTTTTTTTTTCTTTTTTTTTTTGGGGGGGGGGGAGACTTTCGGAGACGATAAGTCAACGCTTGACTGAACGGGAAAGTTTTGTAATGAAAAGGCAGTTTGTCTGATGGAGAAGAAAGTAATGGGTTATGAAATATCAATGCCGGTATTTAAAATATCTTTAGAGAAAGTTTATCACGGCAGATCGAAAGCCAGTGTGACACGTGAACTCACCGACCATGTCATTGAGATGTCCAAATAATTTCATTCATGCACGAAAGCTTTTAATCATTTCATTTCATTTGATATCATTTGACTGTAAAACACATGTCTATTGTCCGGCGGAACGCATAAATCTGTCCACACTCGCGTATCGTTCATTCTTAGAATATCCAATTACTCCCAGCGCCAAGCCGGCATACTTGAAATATCATGTTTTCATTCTAAACAAGGGAAGTGCGAGCCAGTTTATTATCATTTGTCTGAAGGGTTACCGCACTAATCAAAATATATCAAAATATAAAATATATTGGTGTATTACAATGCAATATATAAAATCACAACGACATAGTGTAAGCACAAAACACACACACACACACACACACACACACACACACACACACACACACACACACACACACACACACACACACACACACACACACACACAAGGACACAGTCGGCTGGGGTGACGTACAGGAGTGACAAGTTCGGCGCACACGCCCGCCCGCCCGCCCGCCCCGCCTGGACCAGAGGCAATGGTCTGTCACGTCTTGAACCGCAGATGCTTTTTTGGCGGAAGCGTGATAATTACCGTCCGGTGAAATTAATTGTAGCGAGACAAGCGATGCTGAGTCATGTCGCGGCAACCAGTTGAAAGTTATGAACTTTTTGATATTGCAGAGAAAATATGCCTGCACATGGGGCGCTACGTGAGGGATTGTTGCAAAAGGATGGCTCGGGACTCCGAAGGCGACTGACTGCGTGGGTGGGGGTCGAGACGAGGCTCGGTTGCAAGGTAAATAAAAAGAAAAAAAAGGCTCGGCGTGACTGCAAGGGGAATAGGGTGGGATGGAGGTCTGAACATATGGCGCTGCGTTTTACCCTAAACAGAAAATACGACGTGTTTCAAGGAGTCAACAATATCCCAAGTCAATACATATTCGGAGAACACCATTGTCCATCGAATTTGCCATCGCACCTCGACATTTCTATTCCGCACTCGAAAGATGCAATCATCCTCACCAATCTTTTTTCATATCTCTTCCCAATCAGGAAACACCGTTGGAGAAGATAGATCCCCCGCTGACACGTATTGAAAACGCCGAGATTAGCAATGAGATTAGCATTCAGCTCTCTCCCTTACTCTCGGCGTAGCAAATGCACCAAGATAATGAATTCAACGTGGCTGGGAGAGATTCGGGTCCTCCGCCAAGAGTGCAGTGGCGGGGTGGAGCAACTTTCCTTTCTTCGGAATATCTTTTTCAATAAGTGGTTCACTCATCACCACTAGTTTATTGAGATGATGGTCAATATTTGTTGTTGTTTTCTCATATCATCTGATAGTCACGGTCATGGATAGGACTGTCGGCATTACTGTTCAAATATTCATCATCAAGTATAAACAAATATTCTACCCATTAAGATGCTGAAAACTAAGTTCAAGAAAAAAAAATATATGAAACATATTAAGCTACGGTTAAGTACGGCTGTGACTTGATTCATCTTTCAACACCTAAACTGACCCTCCGGCAACTACTGTATTGGACGACTGGACAGGAAACTCTTGCCTTTAAATCAGATTATAATGCCAAACCGTTTTCATAACTGATATAAGAAGTTCCGCGAACCATTTAAGTTTTCTATCCCTTTCAATCCAAGTGCGAATTCAGTAACTTCCGACTCGAAGTACTTAGAAACACTCCTGTACTATCTTAATCAAAATTAGAAAGCACACGTACAATCTTCCATCGAGTGTTTAGCTGATTTAATATAATAAAAGAACTCGTAGAAGAGGTTGTTAGTCTACTATTCACTAAGACAATCGGCCTCTCACCCTCAGGCCGCCCTTCCATAACTTTACTTTCGGATGTGTTCATGGTTCTCCCGCCCATGGTCACGCTTTGTGCCTCTCCATTGTGTTGATTAGACTTACTAGAGGTTACCGTGTTTTACGGTGTCTATGATATTATTTGTCTTGGGTTATTGCAAGCCTTTTCCCTTATTTTATCTTCTCTTTTTCTTCGGGTTATTTCTAAGAAGATTAAAGGGTTTGAAGTTAACATCCCTCCATTCTCTCGCCAAGTGAATAACCCAAGAGAGGTATGAATTAATGCAGGGAAATTCATGGTGTTCTTGACGGGATAATTTACCGTGAACCAGATATTTCTTCTCAACACTAGAACTAATCGAGATTCATTGATACACTGTTGGCATCTGCAACTTTGAGTTCGCGTTTGAATTGTATTAACACTATTTTTTGGCGGGAATTATTTTCTCTTCCCCCGGTTATTGCAAGATATGAGGAAAATTACGCCCGTTTGTTATCATTATGCAGTGAAGGTAAGTGAAGTGAATAAATCTGAAACACGTATTACTCGAAGACTTACACAAAATATTTAAGAAACGCATATTAACTAATAGAGAATATAAAGCTACATCAACTTGCTTCCAGTAGCATAGTTAGTTCAGGAATTATTTCTTGCAAGGACTTGATCGACTCAAGTAAGATTAAAAAAAAGAAAAAAGATCATTGGCTCTGCGCCCCCAAGCGATGATGACACTGTATTGTGTCCCCGAACAAAAGGCGGGCCTTAGCTAGGCGTCGTTCGATAAGCTCCGCAGGGTTAAAACTACTTCCATCTTGCTCCTTCGAGTCTTTTAGCAAGCCGCGCTATTTCCACTTGCCATGTATCCGCAGATTTATCTTGGAAATATCAGGCAATTAGTTTTCACGAAGCGAAACGGTGACTGAACAACTCGCTCTGGCAACTCGCGGCAATGCTCCAGGCTCGCCAGTGTGCCGTGTGAAAGGATAGAGCCACGTGGCAGCTTCGCACACTTGGATCAATGCCCAGGGTGTTCATGAAAAGCGAATGAAAGCGAAAAGTCCTGGAGAAACTGTTGCCAATTTTCGTCTTCAGTTGGAACCTCGTGGTTTCGATAAATCTGAAGGCAGTTGAGTAGGATTGCAGAGGTAAAGTTGCCAAGTAATCGACGTAATGATGTTTTTTTTTCTGCTAAAGATAAACAATGAAATTTTTGGAGGTCTAAAAATATATATTCTATTAACTTTTATGGGTACGTTTTTTTGCAATGCTGTCAAAATGTCAATGACAGGAATGTCACTTTTTCTAATACATCATTTTTTTTCTTTTTCTTTCATTATACACAAAAAGTCTAAAAAAATCTATTTCTAGTTGTGCAACAGACCCTTTCCTATTTTCTTTACTTCATAAACCTTTCACAGCAATAATTAGGGCGCTCAGTTCTTTACTAATTTTCTCATATGAACTAAGGATAATTACAATTGCTCCTGCTCAGTAGCCTATTGTAATAATTTATTGTTCTCATTCTGACTTCTTTCATTAAAACTCTCCCTTGGAATGACAAACAGTCTCAAAAATAAAGAGCAAACTGTCTTTTTTCCATAACTCATATAAACTAAAGCTAAAACAAAAAACAAAAAACAAAAAAACAAGGAAAAAAGAATCGACAAACAGTTGCACAGATATAAAGCATATTGCAATTCCCCGAAGAAAAGCTTCCGAGTTCCTTTATGTAGGTCAGTCCGGAATGTCCACTCGGCGAATGTCAACTTATTGTGGTGTCAACAAACCGGACCTGGAAAAAAAGCCACTCGTTTTCTATGCTTGTAACCATTTACCGTTTTCTTTGAGGAAAAAAAAACATTACATAACCTCTTTAAGTTGACGACGACCTATCGAGGTAAACTTCGATTGGATGACTTAGTGTTTATTGTGGTTTTCATTTTAAGTAATTTGTTTAATAATTGTTTAAGGAGTAAAGCTGATCCATAGCTCTCATAAGTGCACCTGTAAAAAAACCATAAAAAAATAATCAAATGTTCAAAAAAGAGTTAAATTCATGATAACCAAAACCAATAGCGTCTTCAACCTCACCCAATCAAAATCAGATATACCAGTACTGATTTCCTTATCGAGAGCAACAGTGCATGCAATGGGTCTTCAACGATGCGGATTCGTCGCCGAAGCATTAACATAATTACACAGGATCCGAGAGAAAAGTCATTAAAAAAAAAGCTCCAACAGACACGCTTTCCTGGGGAGCTCTAAGGGTTACTCAGGCTTGAAAACAGTCTTAGAGCTTTCCCTTTTGTATTTTGGCACTCGAGAGCGTGACGTAAGATGGGTGGGGGTGACAACATGCAGTGAGTGGCTTATGGAGACCTCTATTCACACCTATAGGGTCAACGATAAGACATCAGGGAAACATACATTTACATAACGTTAGCATTATATTCAATGACGCGAACAAGAACTTCCGGTTGACGCAACAGAAAGTCTACCAATATTACCAAGTATAATAGCTTGACCCAAGGGACACGAGATGAGTCATCAAAGAAATACAAAATCATACACACAAGCAAACAATAAATAATAAGTCATCACCATCCAAGTCGATGACTCCAATCACTCCAATCATTCATAAAAAAAGAGTAGTATCCACATCCACGTGAATCCTGCCATCTTCAGGCTACAAGAACCAGCTATACTAAAACAAAAGCATCCCCTCCCTCCCTCCCTCCCTCCCTCCCTGCATAGCACCCTGCATAGCACCCCCTCCCCTCCCCCCATCCTCCCCCACACATAATGCAATCACGATCTTCCTACCTCAGATTACTATTCCTCTAGACATCTCGGTGATGTAAATGGGGCGTAATTAAGTCAGGCTCATTGTGAATGGCCCGCCCCGTCATAAAGGCTATTACCACACCAGCAATTATTCGCCCAAGAGGAGGGGATGGGAAGGGGTCTGTCTCTCTCTCTCTCTCTCTCTCTCTCTCCCAAGGATTCTAGACGTGTGCGCGTAAGTAGGTGTTGGAGTGCATGCAAGCGTAAGTGCTTTGGCGTGCATGTTTGTGTGTATGTGGTGACTGGGTGTGATGACTCTGTGTATGTGTGTGTGTGTGTGTGTGTGTGTGTGTGTGTGTGTGTGTGTGTGTGTGTGTGTGTGTGTGTGTGTGTGTGTGTGTGTGTGTGTGTGTGTACACACACGCACACACACACACACACACACACACACACACACACACACACATATATATATATATATATATATATATATATATATATATATATATATATATATATATATATACATATATATACATATATATACATATATATACATATATATATATGTATATATACATATATATATACATATATATATACATATATATATACATATATACATATATATATATGTATATATATATATATATATATATATATATATATATATATATATATATATATATATATATATATATATATATATATATATAAGTATATAATATATATATATATATATATATATATATATATATATATATATATATATATATATATTATATGTATGTCAATACATATGTGTGTATACATATATATAAATATAAATGAATAACTAAATAAATATATGTATATATTTATATATATAAATATATGTATATATATACATATATATATATATATATATATATATATATATATATATATATATATATATACACTCTTTAAACATGTAAACTGACAAACATACTAAAATTTGCCAGCTTGGTTTCACTACCAAACATTGTGTGCCATTGGACTCACCATGTGGTTGGTGCTGGTAGTACCTCTCCGCCGGCCTCACTTCCCCGCCACAGAACTGCCTCAGCTCGTACCCGTGTTCCATCTTGTTTATTTCTATTCGGGCTCGGATTCTGTTTCGCCTACAAGTGTGCTTACGGAATCCGCAAATTCAGTGGGCTTTTTCCTCCGAGTGTTCTCATAGATAATTCGCAAAGCGTAGTGTGCGTATGTGTTCAACCGTTAGAAGTGTTTGTTTTCCTCCAGGAAAATTGGCATGGATATTGCATTCGCCGACCTCCGTATATAATTACATCATTGAAAGCCAGCGTTAGCACGATGTTGAAACTGTCCCTTGGGGGTGCTGGCCCTGTGGAGTGTCGCGTGCCCTGCCAGGTACTACAGGGGTCGGGTATCACTCGGGTATCTGGTGACCTCCCACAGGGACACACTAACTCTGCCACTCACTCGTGCTGCTCTGCTTTATTTTCCTTTGCCAGCTTTGCCTTGCATCAATCACGGTAGAAGTGGTGATGGCTGTAGACTTAAGTGTTTTCCAGGAGGTCATCAAGAGAACTATGCTTATTTCTTGTGTCACTCACTGCCACGGAGGTCTGTGTTTAGTTGTTATGATCCTTGGTTCCAACTTGTTAGCATCCAATGTCCTCCCTGTGTAAAATATTTTTTTCTTCCATACAATTTAATGAATCACGATTTTATATCAGCAGTATTAATAAGTATTGGACAGCGACAGCAATGTTTCACAACAGAAAGGTCTCCTGATAGCTTCCGCGTTCATTCACAAATACAACACTAAAGCCAAACGCACTGTTCCCGACGATCTAGTTCACTCACTCGGTCAAGTAAGAATAATGTGTTGACTCCAAATCGTAGTCCACAAATGCACATGTTCACAAGCCCCGCCCCCTCTGCGTACGTACCTGTAACCGCCCCGCTCACTGGCTACACACATACACTACTCTTGCCTCCTAGCCAATCACCGCAGGGCTTCCAAGTCTTTTCACACCTGTTAATCTATCGTGTAATGGATCTGTTTCAGGATTAGCTTCATCGATTGCTTGTCTTTGATGATAACGCTTTATGTCACTTCTCACGCGAGGCAGCTAAAAATATATTTATTTCAACCACTTATTACACCCGCTGCAAAATTAAGAAACTTGACTTTTTTCAAGATAAATCGTACAAGGTTGTAAATTACAATTTGTTATGTAGCATTCATAAAAGAGTGTACTATAAATTACAATAGATATACAGAGATTATCTACCTGATTATCACTCCCTTATCATGAATGAAGAGTTTAGTTCGCGTGATGGATGTTGCTTTTGCGTTACCCGTTTATGTTCGTGAAATTTTCCATTATCTATTTACAGCAGACAATAATTAATGGTATCTATCTACGAGAAGAAAAGATACTAGAAGTTGTTTAAGACCATTTTATCAGGCGACTCTAACGATTTATATTTACTCCTCACATAAAACCCCATTCCTCCTATTCACATCAGCAAAAATACCTTTAAAATACAGCTAGATAGGAATGCGGTAGCACTACTCCATTTCCTAAACAACACTACCGTAGCGGATGTATAGGAAACACAACCTCCTAAGCAATCATATGCTCCGGACGCCCCTACATAATTACGACAGAAATAGACTCGCCGTCGTGTTTCCCATGTGCAGGTAACGGTCCGGCCGCCCCGGGCTGTGGGTTGGCGGCTCATCTGACCAACACAGTCGTGCTCGCGCCGGAAACTGACGATACTGACGGCTTACTCACGGGGGGAGGGGGTATGGAGGGGGGAGGGGAAGAAGAGGTTGTGGGAGTATCACAGGGACCTCTAGAGTACATAGGCCTTCCTTCCTCTTTTCACCGATTTTTCATTTGACATCCCGAGTCAGACATAGGAAACCTTTCGATAAGAGTTCAATTTCTTAATATTATCCAAATCTCACTGTATATCACCGTGCCATCACACTGTGTAAATGGAAACGTCACCAAAAAGTCTGCCGTTTGCCACCCATTCAAGCTGGTTAAAGTTCAAACAAGAAAACAGCTGAAACCTTTTTCCTTTGAAGGGTAAAACAATGACTGGAGGTCAAGAGGTGTGTAACCTTTCAAATTTAGTAAATTCTATAGAGACGTCGAGGCGTTAGATCATTACGTAACTGTAAATGGATTGAGAAAACACATGAGGATTGAGATCGGTTAATTCACCTACCTCTGTTTACACCAAACGCCGCGAACTTCAAAACATGTCGGTGATATTAAGTAAGTCCAGAACAAAAGCTATATATATCTCAAGCTTGATACCACACAAAGAATTAAGAAGAATGATAAAGTTCAATGTCCATTTCATATACGATAAAAACCTGCCAGGTAGAATACCTGTTTGTATATCGTGATTTTTCTTCCTGCCTCGAGTCAACCCCCCCCACCCCCACCCCCCATCCCGCCCTTCTCTTCCTTTTTCCTATTACCGACCGTCATTATCTATTCCCTCGGTTTTTTTTTTGCATCTACTTCCATTCCATCTACCTCCATTTCTAACCACTTTTCTCGACCAGCTCAACAAACGCTCCTCCGTCCCTATCCCTCCCCCCCCCCCCCCCCCGCCCACCCCCAACCGACTGACCAGTGTCCGTCACGACTAGACTG
>BOPN01000530.1:303647-311147 GCA_017312705.2 Penaeus japonicus | reverse complement strand
AATATTTAAGCACGTAAACACTACAAGCGAAGCACTGCAATCATACCTATGTACCCACATCTACATCCCTACTTATATTGCCCTTGGTGTTCCAGGTACAGCACAAGTGATAGCGTTAATGAACTAAAACCTGCTCCTCAAAAGCAAAAGCGTAAGAGATACCCTCAATCTCGCTTTCGTTCGTCCCCGGTGGCCTAGAGCTACCCCTTTCCTCCCTCCCCTTCCCTTCCCAGTGCCCCAAGCAAGAGCCAGGAGTGGACTTTCTCCCCAACAGCCGATGGATGACAAAAAAACGCCTCAGGAAGATACTAGGCAGTGCTATCAGATCCGGCTCAGATAAGAAAGTGACAAGGTGGCACTGGTGTGGCATTGGATTGTTGAAAAAAAAAAGTGTGGGAAAGAACATTTACTTGGCTAGGTAACGTTCAGATTATGACTAAATATATTCTAAGACTACTATCTAAGCGACTATGCGAATTTTCATTCCATTTTCAAGGTTATCTGTAATTCTATTTTTTCCTTATATTATTACGCGTATATTTATATAAAAGGACCAAATGTGCTAATGGTTATTTAACGTCAAAGATGCAGCAGTTGTGCAACTTCGCCTACGGGAACAGGGGAAGTGCCGCCGCCGGTGCAACAGCCTTGACCTTGACAGTGAGGCAGCGGCACCGTAGCGCCCGGGGCACCGCCAGGCACCGCCGAGGGGAACTGCCAACCTTAGCTAGAGGGCGCCCGCAAATTACATCCCCTGAGACGTGGGTTTCGTTTTCATACCATTGTACTGCATGCTTACGTGATTGCATAACTTACAAACATAACAACAATGTTTTGTCTATAAATACAAATCAGTCTGGTACCAATATTCTGATGCTTTAGAAACTAAGACATCTCTACACACAACCTCAACAATGCAAAGAAGCTTCAATCCTTTGAGAACGCACAAAGAAACAATAACCAAAACTCGATATCCGACGACCAAACAAAAACTACCAAAAAAATGGACACCTCGAAAACCCCGCATATCAACAAACCAAAAGCAAAATATCGAACTTCGAAGACCCTCATCTCATCTGCCAAAGGACGACCTTGATCTCGCGTGGCAGACGAAAAAAACCTCGGGTACACACCGGATGCCCGCACATGACGTCATCCCACCTTCACCTTGGCCGTGGCGGCAGACCGGGACGCGAAGAAAGTACCGGCCGGTGTCACCCTTCGAGTCTTTTCCCCGCGAGTTCCGCTTCCGAAGACGCACGCCCTCGAGGAAGGAAGTTTCTCCTGGCGAGGCGGAGGGCGTGTGTGCCGGTTGCCGGTTACGTCATAGAGGAAGTTCAGGAAGTGATGCGAGTTTGAGATGAGTTGTGATGATAATGATGGTTTATCATGATTATGGGGAAGAGGATGGTTGTGGTATTTATGAAAATGATGGGATTGATATTGTTGGTAATGATGATGATGTTGCTGTGATGATGATGATGATGATGATGATTGTAATGATGACAAAAATAATAAGATAATAACATAACAACAATAATAATAGTAATAGTGATGATAATTTACTATAACAATAGTAATAATGATAATAACAAATACATTTACTGCCGGTAGTAACAGTTATATTAATAATCATCATTTCCTTAGTCTTATCATTATTGTTATCATCACTATTATCACTACTATCATCACTACCATTAGTATTAACACTATTAATGATGACAACAATAGTAGCAGGCTAATAACGGCAATGCATCAGTTAGTTTAATTATTGGCCATCATTCCCAAAAGCACCGTTAACAAAGAATAAAAAAATGGCGGGAAAAGATCTTTAAAAAACTACGACTCTAACGAGGGGTAACAGACGTTTAAAGTTATGTCGTATTGTGTGGTAACGTACGTAAAGAAGCATAAAAGTGTAAGGTATATTTTTCTTTGTTTTTTGTACTGTCCAATCAAATACAACGCTTTTCCTCTTCCTGGCCCTAGATATGCCGTTGCTATCTGACATTAGTCTCCAGAGATGCAACACTCTGCAATGATAAGCTAGTCCTTTCCCACATGAGGAAGAATAAACGACAAAAAATTAAGATATTAAATAATTCTGGTGACGATCTGTTAATATTAGAATCATATTATGGTGCATATAATTCGTACACATGGCTACGGTCATTAACAGGCAGATACATATATTTATTCACATTAATATCATGTCCATGGCATAGTGTGTGTGTGTGTGTGTGTGTGTGTGTGTGTGTGTGTGTGTGTGTGTGTGTGTGCCACAATATGGTACATACATTCAAGGCAGATGACTTCGTTAAAAAAATATATATTACATTACTCCATATCATGACTGATCTTATCTTTTAGACAGCTAAAAAATATCACACCTAAAAAATTATGTGAAACCTGCATTTTTTTTCCGTAATAAGTCAGCGACCTGACATATTGCTCCTGATAAGAAATATCTCTAATAAATGCGAATGGAATTTATGCACGAGGAGAGCTTGCATTGTGAAATATATGCTAATCTAAACGCTCATTGTGTAGGTTATGAGAAAAAAAATGAAATCAAAGAAACGTTTTTCATTTGTTTTGCTATTACCATTGTACATATACGTGTTATTTTATCGAAATTAATATTTCCATCTCATCGGTTGTGCTATATTTTACCGATTGTTTCACTCCTCTAGTCAATAATTATAACCTTGTATGATTTCCTTAACAAAATAAAACATTTAAAGATTATCTGATCAGTATCACCGACATTCTCAGCCCAAAAAAAGTAAAAAAAAAATAAACATAATTTTTCTTATAAATATTACGCGTTACTCCTTCACGCAACAGAAAACGTAATGTTCTAGTTTTCTTTAACAAGGAGTCTAGGGGGGGCTAAAGAATATTAGATTTCTGTATAATTCATTCTTTAATGTTATTTTCTAAATGGCAATAGTTGCAGAAAAATGAAACAATAATAATAACCATCATTTTTTCTTCTTCTACTAATTACAACTGCTACTATTAACAAGACATTAAAAATAACATTGATGGTAATTGTAAAAATAATAATAACACTTCCAATAACAATAAAAATAGTAATGGTAACAGTGGCAACAACAACAATAATAACAATGATAATAATAATAATAATAATAATGATAATAATCATAACAACGAAAAGAAAGTTCCAAAAAGTGATACATTTTCTATTTTAAAAAATGAAATAAATACATCTCTTTAATTAAGTATACTCGTCCATTAATACCCCATCTCATCCCCGTTTATTTAAAGACAAAAGATAATGATAAGTAGAGTAGTAGATAAGTAGTTGTCCAGAGATCAAATGCCGCCGACAAAGTAGCCACAAGGCGGCCATTTTTATTCCGTGGTGCGTCTCTCTCTTCGTTATTAGTTTCGGCATTTTCTTCGAAATAAGCCGTCTCAAATATGCCTCATCTAATGGTTTCGAACCACGTATTCGACTCAAGAAGGTCGTACGTGGTTTGCGCCTCCTGACCGTCTCTAAAGTCCACGGTAGATAAGGCAAGTGGAGATTGGACACGTGCCAAGCTTCTCATGTGTATGTTTTCGTTTTTCTGGCAGTATGTATACCTGTTCTTGTTTAATTAGTCACCATTATTCGTTAAAAAACAGCTGTTATATTATAATCTATTAGCAGATGGATATAAATTTTAATAATAGGAGTATAGTATCCTTGAACTGATGTACAATATATCAGCGTTAACCACGGATGAAATCTTCCATTTCAGATACCATTTGACAATAAACATATTGCACTGTATTTACGTTGGCACTGTACATATGCGTACGTGACTGAACCCTGAATTTGATAAGATAATCATCACTGTCCGCTAGGGAGACAAATAATGTTTGTCTCCCGTGCTATTGTTCTATGTTTCTGACAAACGCCAACGGTTAAGATATAAAAATAATTCCTGCCTGCAAATGCCCCACAACTATAGAGCTTTTTTTTACTAATATTCACTAATGTGTAAACGTTGCTTTATATCATATTCTTAAAACATAGTCGACATGAAACCTATGACTCGTAATGTCGGTAGGAGATACTCCATAAATCTTGTTCTGATAAAAAACAAAGACCTGTAGGCCTGTTTTTTGTAATAAACAAACCAAAGATTTGTTATCAAAAGTCTCGCAGAAGATAAGAACAGTTTGAAATTTAGGGATACGAACCATGCAGTTATACAAAAATCAGTTAGATAATTAATCGAAAAAACAGATATGTATGTAGTATATAGTTTTCTTTGAAGTTGTGAAACTCATATAATATAAATACAGCCTATGTGCAGTAACACCTTGAGTGGCTCTCATCGTGAACACTTTCATCATATAAATTATAAATATGATGGACCTGCAAGACTTAAGGAACTAAAATCACATTAATAATTCTATTGTCTAATCTATATGATTTGGAATACCCACATGCCTTTGAATTCCTACCTGTTTACCAGTCAGATGATAAGAAACATTCATATCTATAAATGTTCTATATATATTACTCGTCAGTTTTTATTTATTTATTTTTTTTTTACACAAAACTTTTCCACAACTGATCTCATGTGACACCGAACACTACGGGTTATTATGCTAACGTGGCGTTATGTTCTCAGCTACACAAACCAGGTACGTTCTGACCTTGACCAAGGGAAAGGGGTCTCGAACGCGCTCAAAGGGGAAGGGAGGTTGGGAGGATAAAGATTTTTTTTTTTTTACTTCCCACTTTCTTCTGGTTGGTCTGCTTCCTGGTAACAACAGTGAGACACTTAATGACATACATGTACACATAAGGACACATGCACACAAACGTACACATACACATACACACACAAGACACACACACACAAATACACACACACACACAAACACACACACACACACACACACAAACACACAAACACACACACACACACACACACACACACACACACACACACACACACACACACACACACACACACACACACACACACACACACACACACACACACACACACACCCACACCCACACACACACACACACACAAATACCGGTTAAAACTCTACACAAATTAGTGATTCACCTCCTCATCCCGCAAAGAAACAAAAAAATCTATCATGGCCAACCGCTACCAGACCGCTCACACTAGCGTTCATAATTTTGTATCTGCCTTTAGCTCTATCATACCCCATTATCGACACTACAACCGCTGCCAAGATAAGAAATGGAAGGGTCATCAAATATCACATAGGGAGAGATAAAAAAAAAAGGGGGGGGAATTTCCAATTTTGCGATATAATGCCTAACGGTGCCTAACCTGAAATCTCTTGAGAGGGACAGAAACAAAGGATGAAATGGCTCGTGAAGATAGTTAGTTAGGTTTGGCGACCTTATAGCAGTGTGAAAAAAATAGAATGAAAAATACACATGCTGATAACCAATGATATATGTGTGCAAATAGATTGATAGATGGGTAAACATACATAAATACTTACCTACTGATATCTCTCTCTCTCTCTCTCTCTCTCTCTCTCTCTCTCTCTCTCTCTCTCTCTCTCTCTCTCTCTCTCTCTCTCTCTCTCTCTCTCTCTTTCTTTTTCAAATTATACCTACTTAAAGTTTGTCTGAAAATCTCCAAGTGAACCTCAAGTGAACTTTTTTTACCGTTCACAACCATCGCTGTATTAACCTCATCGAATCATAACTCCACGGCTTTGAACTATGTACAGATAAGTTAAAATTACCACGCTTTTGATATAAGAGCTTCAACAGAACTGAAATGTGAATTACTGAAATATATAAGCATCTGACGCAACACTTCGAATGCTACTTCCTCATCTCAGGCCAGATACGTCACGTCAAATCTATGTATAATTGGACGGTTAACATCACAAGAATCAGTTTACACATAACACTTGACCGACTTCAGTTAATCATCCCTAGACCACTCATTTACATTTTCTTTAGAAAAAAAAAGATCATGTCCATTGAAGTGGCAGAGATAAGCGGCACTATATATGGACACAAAATATAGATAAACACCACCTCGTTAAAACATCATTTTCATCCACCAAATCTCAAACTTCAACCCGCTCAAGGAACAGATACCTGCATATGACCCATTACTCTTAGAGGCGAGCGGAAGGCAAAGAAAGGCAACTACCAAGAACAAGGTCCAAGAGAATGGGATGAACCACAGGGTAGTAACACAGCCTAGTAACAAAACAGGCCCCCCGTGGCCCTCCGTAATGTGTATCCTGCTTTGTAGCGAGGGGAAGGGAGGGGCAGCATCCCCCGAGGCCTGATCCAGGAACTTTTGTGTTACCTTACTTAGGATACTCCATCAAGGATATCAAGGATGGGGCCGATATTCCTAAAAGCCAGGGTGTGGAAGAACCAAAGCCAGATAATTGGAAAGGCTCAGAGGCGTGGGCCATAAACAATACCGTGAATATTCTCTTTCGCCAACTTCATTCCGGGAATCTTAGCACTTATTATATCATATAGTTATAATAGTTTCTGAATCATATTTGTCAAGGGTTATTTTCGTCACAAAGTGAACTTGAATAGTATGTAACTGCACGTCTTCCCGCTCGGTTACCGACCTACTCAGGTCAGTAATTTAAACGACGACTGAAGCACCTGCAATCGCGTTGCAATTATTACATCACCCCGAACCTGACTTGACTGACGATGATATCCTTTCATCACACGGTCGTCAGTTGCGGTTCGGTGTCAGTAATCAACCGGCCAATTTGCCTGACCTTCCGTAATTATTCTCACAGGCGGTGGTTTGGCCTCCAGGGCTCCCAGAGTAAAAATCCTGCAATGGCGCACCTCCCAGATGTTTGTCTAGCTGGACAGGCGGCAAGGGAAGAAGAAAAGACGGAGAAACATTAACCAGAGAACGAAGTGGGGAGATAGCAAGTGGATGCAGAAAGAAAAGATCTTGTGTTATGTAGGGCAGAAGAGAAAGGACAGGGAGCGAGTGCATTGGGCGGGATGAGTAGCTGAAAGAAAGTGGAAGGTTATGGTCGGCGAGTGGCGGGAGTCAGAGAGGATCGAATCCGGTTTGGTTTCGAAACTGTCGTCTTTCTGTTAAACTTGTTTTGTTTATTGTGTGTGTGTGTGTGTGTGTGTAAGTATGTATGTGTGTGGGTGGGGGGGGGGGTGTAAATGTGTGTATATGTTTGTGTGTGTATGTGTGTTTGTGTGTGTATGTGTGTTTGTGTGTGTGGGTGTGTGTTTGTGTGATTCGTAATTCACAGTTTAAAAAAGTAAGGGCTAATAAAAAAGATATTAACGTTGGTTGATCTATACCTCTCATGATATTACCAAAATCCATAAACATTACCCGATACACAGTACCCACTACAAATAACACAATGACGTAAAATGATGTGTCTTCCCAAAGTTCGATGTTACTTCTTGAATCTTTCTCTTTAAAACAAACTTTATGTAGGTATAATTTGAGAAAGAGT
>BOPN01000530.1:283647-298647 GCA_017312705.2 Penaeus japonicus | reverse complement strand
ACAGACGTCATGTTCTCCCTTACGAACTGACAGAATAATAAAAGTGACTCAGCATTTCTCGCCGTTTCTCTGGTTTAAGCTAGAGGACGCACAAACTTATCTCTAATAATAAAGTATAAACACGCTAAATAAGGTAAATCATCGACATGACTAATTCTTCGAAATAACCTAAACTCCCACTGCATATACTAGGTAACTCGCATTTATCATCGTTATCTACATCCCTTTGCATATGCTCATCAACGCACCTGCAACATCACTATCTCTCAAAAGAACTTCGTCATTGCACAGAACAGCAGTCGGAGGTCATCGACAAGTGTTGCGCGGCGTACAAGGGCTGGTGCAGAGGAGGCGTGACCTACCACTCTCGCCACTTACAACCTGCCCCCTCCACTCCCAGCTAGAAGTCGTACCTGTCCTTTCTAGTAACCCGGGAGAGGTGCCGATAGGGTTGTGTTATTTACGTCTAAATATCAGATAGCTTAGATCTTCAACTGAACTTACTGAATGCCTATCTTCGCAGGGCGCAGTAGAGGCACTGGATGACGGCGAAACAATAATGACGAGCAGGTGAAGTTTGCCAATGGACGGGGCAGTGGGCACGCTGGACGGGAAAGCCGGGAGGCAGGCTTGTTGTGCCAAGAAAAGCCTAGTGTTTAGCGAGGTGGGCGATGTCTTTACCTGCTTCGACCCGCGGGATGAAAAGAACCGGGGTTTTAACTCGGGCTAAGCATTAACTTATGTCTAATCATATGTTTTTTCATATCGTATAGTTGTAGGTTGTCTTCTCCAACAAATTTATATTCCTTTCTCTACTGACCTATACTGTTTACAGAAATGTATTACCAAATATTCACACATAGTTTCTAAATTAATTATATTCATTCGGAGTGATTATCTCACAAACTGCAATACCACACAGCAGAACAACTGTATATCAAACGTCAAGACATGATATCAGATTCACATTGAACATTTCTAAACAGTACGAAAAGTCCTATCATCAATATAAAAAGGACTGATTTAATATGATATAAATACTCTTGCTCATTTGCAAAGTAAATACACTTCCCTCAATATCTTTTAAAAATCAGTGAGATGCAAATAGCCAATAACATTTCGAGGCGCGTTCGATGATCTAATCTATAAAGAGAAAGACAGATAATATATGACATCGCAACGATAAGAATCCCACACGAGTTCTGAGTCATTATATCCAACGACGATTCTTTTTTAGGGGAAGAGGGAAAAGAGGAAAGTTTATAATAATCGCCTATATTTGAAGCGAAATTTTCTATTCCTCGCAAAAAAAAAGGTAGGCTAGTGTTTAATATTTTCGCACGAATATCATAAAATCATATTCTGAACACAGATGTCAAAGTGCTTTCCAAAAGTCTTGCTTGGGAATATTTGGATCTTATTACCAATATCAATGATGACTTACGTATAAAAAGCAAAACAATGCAATCAAGAGGAACACAGACACCAGCAGAGTAAACGTAACATGACGGTCACAAGCGAAATAGGACTCCCAATGCCCTGCCTTTACACCGGCCGGTATAGTTGGCTTAAGGTCAAGCGTACACACCCATTTATGCAAGATGTGCAAACAGCACCAAGAGCTAAGCAAATCTCCATTATTTTGCAGAATATTCGCACCGACATCGTACGGTTCGACGACGCATTGAAACGTTCTTATTGACGCATACGTATTCAAACGTTATCATCATACGTCTCCAGGATTTCTTTTGTAATATTACCGACAAATCCTGATTCGCGCATTCCCGAAAACCTACTAATTTAAACGAAACAACAAAAAAATACCCAGAATCCGAAATTACAATCAATCATAACTCACATATCATCTAAACGACCCCAAATATACGACAAAATGATGCAGTCGCGCAAACCCCCCTAGAACAACAGGTTCCAGAACAAGAGGAAGAACAAGAACCCAGAACATTCTAGACTACATCAGGAAGGTAGAAAGAGGAGGAAGACGGCCCCGAGGGAAGGTGTTGGTGGCGTGGCAGTGTCGAGTCCTCCAGTTCTCATCATAAGCGTATACTGTAAACTCGACGAAGCGCTTAGTTTTGCGGCGTCGCGTTTTAGAACTGCCAAACATTAGGTCATGTCAGTTCCCTCCATGTCGGATTGAAAGGCATAAGATGATGAGTTAACATGTGTCCAGATGTTTTTTTTCATGTTTTTTTCCATGAATAACCAGAGGCAGAAGTCGTGTCCTTAATTAGATTAGATTTATTCGATCTACATACAAATTTTGTAAATGATGACTTTAGCATGATATGCCAAATAAAAAAACAATTGAGAAAAAAAAATTGTTTTGAATAAGCTTGTCAGATCGTACGCTTTGGAATTCCTGGATGAAACAAAGGGGCCTGCTTGGTAACACGATATCCTTTTTTTCATTTTGGAAAAAAAAGGTAAATAAAAAAGCCGCAAAGTTAACATCACCCCATGCGATTCAAATAAAATCAATGGAATGATACCGGGATAAGATAAATCAACTACAAAACAAGTTCCTTAAAACAACACGTTCTTTTTATTCAGTTATGAAAAAAGGAACACTGGAAGTAGTTGACATTCTACATGTCATTCATAACGTACATAAGCGTATTATAATGAAATAACCGAAGCAATAAAAAACGAAGAAATTCAAACACTACGAGCAAGAATGCCTGGTCGTTTTATCCTTCCTTCCATCCCTGGTTCTCTGGTCGTGGTTAATCATCCTTTTGGAAAGTCCTTTACCATTGATTTCGAAATACAAGTTTGTTATTTGTGAGCTTCGTATGCTAATTATCAACAAGATCACGTATCGTATTTTGCGGGAAGAGAAAAGGAACTTCGCTTCGAATATGGACGTCTTTTGCATTTGTTTTTCACCATGTGTGCCCTTATCCTCTCCTGGAAAAAATATAGCTTTAACATTCCTGTGTGTAGTGTCACTTTGTCATCCTCGACTCTAATCAAGATATAGGAAGGAGAAAAAATAAATTAAGATAAAGTATACAAACAGGAAAATAATCCCTGCGTCGTTTAACAAGAAGACAGCGTCATAAGTAGAAAAAAATAAAAAAGTAGAAAAAAAATGTCGACTGGTTCCTTTCCTGCTTCTCCCACATTTCCATCAGCCTCCATTTAAGAATGAGTTTTATTCATTGCAAAGATCTTACTGACGCCGAGTCTTTGTATCTGTCACGCCATGTCTTCGGATTGCTGACGCTGGCCACCACCCCTGTTCAGGACACACATGCCTCGGGTCATCATATCTCACGTAGGATATCGCTTGGTTCTCACCTCTTCTACTTGTTTGTTTCTCTCACTTAGGTTATATTCTTATTTATCTTTTCTTTTCTCTCTCTTGGTAACCCGTTATCAGTCTGCTTTATATCCACCGTCACTGCTGATTCTTTTTTGTTAGTCTCCTTTACGCGCGTCTCCCATTTCATCCCATGCTAATACATTTTTTATGTATATTTCATGCCTTCCTTCGAGGGACATCCTGAGGGTTGGTCATTATGTGACGAAACTCGCCCCAGGTTGGGTTCCAAGAAAGGCCCCTGCTGGTTCTAACCTCAAAGTTCAAATGTTTATTGTTTCTCTCTCTCTCGATTTTCGGCCTTAGATGAAGAGGCATTCGGCTAAATGCAATTGTGTCTGTTCCGCGTTTATATATTTGTTTTTATGGATGTCTTGGACCGGTTCAAGCGAGTCCTAACCTAAAGGAACAAACGGATCCAATGGCAGCACGGACTCTGAGAGCTCCAGGCCAGAGGAATGACCGAGTAGGTAGGTACTGTACTTTCTCCCTTTTTGAGAATGGAATAGACTTCTTCGAAGATGGATCAGAATCTAGTATGTGCTTTTTTCTTTTTTCTTTTTTTTGGGGTATCGCGATATCTGCACATAAAAACAAAATTCCAAAAGGAAAACATCTTCATAACAGGCCTCTGTATAAGAATCAATATATTACCCCAACAGCCAATCATCGCGTGGATCAATATTGAATCTTGCACACAAGCAATCTTGACGTTTCACTCTCACCCAAGACCTGATAAGAGGTCTCTGATGGCGATTGTATTACATGATCATAACGTTCATAATCGATTTAAGAGCAATTGTAGTTGCTGTGAAATTAACTGGATGATATACTCACACGATAAGACACTCCAGATGTTTTAATACACGCAATCACAAAGTAATTACCAGCTGAATACGACCCAGAAGAACAACGAGCAATGGCCATGTTTTTTACTGCAATCGCATCCTGGTGTGTATATCATAAATTCTACCAGCTAAGATAACAATTTTCCTCCTCTCGCCCACCCTAATTATACGTTACATTAAATAATGTCACACCTCTCCCTCCTTGAACAAGGACGTGTTCACAAATATACTGTGTCTTATCATTTCAAAAAACATGCCCAGATCGACGAGACTTAAGGGAAGACGAGAATGAGCAAGAGGTGCACCACGGCACCAGAAAGCAGCATAGCAACTACAAACAAAGATTGACTGGGCAGGTTTAGCCAACCAACCCCCTTAGTGTTTTCATGTGCGTGGGTGGTGTGCGGGCGGAAGCATTGGGGAGGTAACCGGGGGCGTTTAACGTAGAGGAGGGAGAGATGGGTCGCGATGATGGGCGGGAGAATGGGTCGCGGGCGTGGGCTGAGGAGTAGGTGGGCGTGGGTGGATGGGCATAGAGAGGAAGATGGTTGGTGCGGTTCTGGCGGGTGACGCAGCAAGGACGATCCCGCGACCCAGCACAGCTCAGCCGCTGACCCCACGTCTGATGGTTGCCACACAAGCACCAACACAACACCACCTGCTGCCCTGCTTGTGCCATCTTCCCCACAACATGCTGACGCTGGGAACATTGTGTCAACTCCACGTCATTCTGTCTGACTTCAGCTGATTCTACAACACAACATGTTCCGATGGATGATCTAATTACCCAAGCACTCTTAAGGGAGATTTTATGGTAAAAGTTTGACAACTTTATGAAAATCAGACGCTGCTGTTTTTCTTTTTGGATTTCTTGAATTAGATGATTGTCACGTGAAGGTATTTGCATAGCGTTACACTTCACAAGAGAATTACACTAAAATATGGCAACTCACGTCATTAAACCACTATTTCCATGATATTAAAACGATTATTTCCTTAACCTCCTACAATGCATTGTGAAAGTATTGGCTAAATGGATCACCATTAACTAATGCCGTTGAATGATCCACTGTTATATGCAAGCATTTTTCTATTACGTGTCAAGAAGAAAAGATATATGTACATAAACAGATTTCCCTCCTCCTGCAACCAAGGTCATTTTAGATTTAAGATTTTATACAATCGCAAATTCATCTCAATTCAAAGATTTAAAAAAAACTGACATGCGATGAAATAGTGACTCCGTAAAAAAAGTAAAAATAATAAGTGCAATTACGTTTGCCCGCGCTTTCCGCACGTCACTTGAAACGCCATTTTAAAAATTGATCGAACATTTTCCCGCTCTTTCTCGCAGGAACAGGAGAATAACCGCCGATTTTTAAATCTGACAGAGGACTGTTCGCCAATTTCAGCCGGCACTTTGTGAGCCATGATTACATCTTGAATCGGAACCTAGAGGCAGTAGCAGCGGAGGACAGATGTCGACCGGACATTCCCACCAGCCGACATATTTCTTGCTGACGTATTGCAAAGTACCATTGCAAGCCAGGAGGAAAGGGCTCCTGGTAATGGCTTCCATGCCGCGAAAATGTTTATCCTTACTGTAATTTTATTCCTTTCTTTTTTCGCCTGTTGTTGTTGTTTTTTTTATAATTCTTCAACATTTCTTATTAGTTTCTTTTTTTTCATGCATCACCAATCTCAGAGCCAGAACCATCAATCTTAACTTATGTTTCTGTTTGTTTGTTTTTTCGCTGAAACATACACGCTGTACTTACTGATGTATGAAAACATGTTTGTGTTCATAATTCATCGTTCGTTCCTCAAAGCTCTTCCCTTTCCCTCACAACAACTTCTACTCTTTTGCCTTCAAGGAATAAGTTGCCACGTCTTTCAATAAATCTCTTTGGTGTAAGCCAATAGTCTATGTCCATTCTACCATAATTTATTGTCATTTTAGTCTATTCTATACCCTTTTTATCGACACGGAAAGATGTCTTGTAGTAAACTTACTGAAATACTGCGTAATCTTACCGACTGGTGACATGAAATATGGAACTGTCATCGGTTACTAATCGCAAGCCTACGGGCGGTGGTGATTATGATGTGGGCATGCGTCCCTAGCAGTTCTCATGAGTGTTAATGCTCTTCCATGATAATACACTGGGAACAAGGATACCGTGTGCGAGTTTCAACAGTGTGATTATAAATATAAAGTAAATGTTTAATGTAGAAACATAAATGTACAGATATGGCATAACAACACGAGAAAGGGGTTCACAACATATTTTTTTCGTATCTATTTTTGCAAGTTATAGTTTCTGAAAGAGTCAAAAGGATTCATATCATATCGTATGACTTTCTCTCTAGTTTAAAAATGCTTATAAAACCAGGCCTGAAATTTTGTACTTACCTTCATGTGCATAAAACCTTGTTGACAAACAATGCATGTACAGAGTACATTCATTTAAAAATCTCCATGACATACATTAACTCACTAATTCCAGGAACATACCCATTCCAGTGTGATTTTTAATCATTTTTTTACGCATAGGTAGATCCACAAACCCTTAAACGCCAAGGAGTCAATTAGTAGGCCTACCTGACCTCACTTGTTTGTCCCATTCCTTGAATTTTCGGGGGAAAAGTTCTTTATTTTTATTTCTATTTTTATCACTCCTAATTTCATAAGTATCACCATTAACATTATTGTTACAATAACATTAACAACAACAATTAATTCGACTCCTGGGTGACTTGTGGAACCATCTACGTATAAGACAATACAACAAAACCATATTGTACAGTATACATGCACTGCCGGCTTCAACGGTTTAATTGTATTTTCAATCAAGTTATCACTAAAAAAATGCCTCTAAATACATCGCTTACATCACAAACACAAGTCACATTTTCTACTTCCATTTCCTTTATCTCTTGTCCTTCTCGCTCAGTAACTGACAAGGAGTTTTACCATAGCATTAAAGATACAAATAAAACGAAACAGACAATATACGAATATATAGCGCCCTTACCTTTACGCTCAGCATCGCTGCCAGAACACAGTGTGTACTCACCCTCTGAAATGGAGGAATATTTTTGTTAGGAATGCTAAACGAGTCTATATATATATGTAAATAAGCTGGAGTGTATTTAGATGTTTGTGATAGAATGTGATGTTTAGTACATAACCGGTAAGCTATATCCGGAATTTGTTATAGAGTAATGACATACGAGTTGGTGTCTCTCTTTACCTCAGTCTTTAAGGAAAAAACATGATTAAAAATAGTGAACTCTACTGCTCTATCCCTAAAAATAGCCTGCCATAAATAGTCACCTTACTAAATATAGGACCATTTGATCTTAATAATGTATCAACGGGCTATCATCAGTACAACTCATCCATATTAGCTTATTTTGTTGATCCTCTATGTATATCATCATGATTAGTCAGCAACACTCATTAAAAAAAAGTGGGGTAAGACATGACGCCATTACGAACGACATCTTAATTTGAAGATTCTTAAAATGCGACCAAAGTGAGCTTTAGTAAGATTCAGTATTGTCTGATTTTTTACAGTTCTTGAAAATTTGCATACCGACGCAAGGACAAAACTCGCTAGCCTTATTTCCCAAATTGTAAAACAAACTACGATTTTTCTAACTTGAAATGTGAAAGGACAAGCAGCGTCTGTAGCTTAACTATAGTTTATATAGGCTGGTTATTTCCCTTTCTGCGCACTGTGCAACGAACCAATCATTCCACAGTATTGCAATAAGGAAATAGCATATGGACACATGCTTGATTGGAAAAAATATATACCAATAAAAACAGCTGCTTATACTCTGAGTCCTATAGACTAAACAGACAAAAATGCCAATAAAGGGCATTTCATTACGGATCAACAAAATATACTAAAATGCAGAAATTCAAATAAAACAATAAATAATAGGAAATAACTGAAATGTGTGTGTGTGCACGCGCGCGCGCGCGCGCACGCACACACACACACACACATATATATATATATATATATATATATATATATATATATATATACATATATATATATACACATATATATACATTTATATATACATATATACATATACATATACATATGAGCGTGGTGACGCAGAGAGAGTGGTTCTCCTCGCCCTCCGCCGAGTGAGCGATGTCTGAGCAGAATACACAAGGGCGGAATCAGTACTTTGTCCGGGTTAGCGCGTAATTCCCCGCGGCCGGAGTGGCCTTGGATCAGGTTTCAGGTTTTGATGCTTTATAGACTCATTTTTTTTTATATAGATAACTCTTGCTTGATAAGATTCCCTCGGTGAATTAAGTCACCTCAGGAAAGCATCATGACATTTTATACGTTTGACTCATTACCTGTCACTGGGGACTGGGAACTTTCGTAACAGGTAGTACTATCCGGTCACAACTAGAATGTCTTCCCATATTTTATACATTTCGATCACGTTACATGTGTGTATGTGACTGTATATCTGCGTGTGTAGAGTGTCTATAACTTTCTACACACATGGTAGAGGAGTGGGGTACGCTAGACCCCGCCTCCTCTCCCTGCACATGCACTCCCTGCAACATCATCTGCCATGATCTTTCACGTAGAAAGCTCTTGGACAAGCATAAACACACGTTTTAGCAATGAGACTCACATGTGCATTCACCATATGACCTCTAAGTGTAGTCTCTTAATTCCAGGCCTATCCGCGGAACTAATTTTTGTCTTTGGTTTCAGTCTAAACCAGTTCTTTCGAATGGAAGTCCTACACCAGATAAGGTTAGGACTTGCTGGTCTTTCTAATGGTAACACACCCTTTCTAATGGAAGTCCAACGCCAAAACCGGTTAGGATAAACTGACTTTTCTAAGGGAAACGCGCTTCACTTATCTACAGTATCTTAGATGTAGTTCATAGAAAGATTTGAAGAAAGAAAACTCATCGACGTGCAGAGAATGCCTCGCTATTTTTAGTAAAAAAACAATAAAGAAAAAAGATAATACCGTCTCAGCCATTAACATACAATAGTGGTCGCTTCTACTTTCATCTCTGGGTTTTCCCTAATTCCTCATGCTAGATCAGAGCCTAATTTCGTCACAGCTTTAGTCTTATCATTTATTACATTGTGCTTTGACCTCAAATTTTGGCAACATGAGGTGATGCTCCCCATTCAAAAAAAAAATACATTTAACATTTTACTAAATATTTTGAATCAAAGCTGATGATCGTAGATAATATTTCATGACTGGATAATTATAAACAATGACTGAGCGTAAAAGAGACCTTTTTCTACACGTGTGTGTGTGTGTTTGAATGTGGTTGCGTGTTCGAGCGTGTGTGCGAGAGAGAGAGAGAGAGAGAGAGAGAGAGAGAGAGAGAGAGAGAGAGAGAGAGAGAGAGAGAGAGAGAGAGAGAGAGAGAGAGAGAGAGAGAGGAGAGAGAGAGAGAGAGAGAGAGAGAGAGAGAGAGAGAGAGAGAAACAGAGAAAAGAGAGAGAGAGAGAGAGAGAGGGAGAGAAATAGCCAGACAGATATGATACAGAGGGCAAGAACGAGAGAGAGAGAGAGAGAGAGAGAGAGAGAGAGAGAGAGAGAGAGAGAGAGAGAGAGAGAGAGAGAGAGAGAGAGAGAGAAACAGAGAAAGAGAGAGAGAGAGAGGAGGGGAAATAGCTAGACAGATATGATACAGAGGGCAAGAACGAGAGAGAGAGAGAGAGAGAGAGAGAGAGAGAGAGAGAGAGAGAGAGAGAGAGAGAGAGAGAGAGAGAGAGAATGAAACAGAGAAAGAGAGAGAGAGATGAGGGGAAATAGCTAGACAGATATGATAGAATGGGCAAGAACGAGAGAAAAAGAGAGAGGGAGAGGCAGAGAGAGAGAGAGAGAGAGAGAGAGAGAGAGAGAGAGAGAGAGAGAGAGAGAGAGAGAGAGAGAGAGAGAGAGAGAGAGAGAGAGAGAGAGAGAGAGAGAGAGAGAGAGAGTGAAACAGAGAAAGAGGGAGAGAAAGAGAGAGAGAGGAGGGGAAATAGCTAGACAGATATGATAGAGAGGGCAAGAACGAAAGTAAAAGAGAGAGAGAGAGAGAGAGAGAGAGAGAGAGAGAGAGAGAGAGAGAGAGAGAAAGAAAAGAGAGAGAGAGAGAGAGAGAGAGAGAGAGATTTGAATTGAAACGGAGACGAGATGCACAACCCTATTCCAAATTTCTCAACCTCCGCGGACTGTTCTCGCTGCGTCATATTATGACGTCAATAGCTACTAAATTCCCACGCCTTGGTTCCTGTTCCCGTTACCTCTGACGCATGGCGCAATTCTTCAGTCACTTGTTTTATCAACATCCATTACCTTATTAATTTTGATAAAATCATCAAGAATAACAGATACATATTCTCGTTATCTGACCGTTCATTTCATTTCTTTTCATTTCGTGATGCTGTGTTTCCTCCCTCGACAGGGCCAGGACTATGCCTTTTTTTTATCTTTAAGAGAGATTTTCGATTTGGCAGTTGATAGAACGTTGACCTACTTGCTAGCCTCGGGTCGTAGGCAGTACTCGAACCCGCTCGCTTGGAGGCTCTTCGTTTCCTTACAATTTGGTTGCTCAGATATCACAATAAGATCGGTAGTGATTACAGTGTTTCTTTTAAGCCTCGAGCAATTGACAACTGCGTAGGATTACGTAGTTTTGGAATATAGAGAAACAGAGAGTGAGAGAGAGGGGGGAGGGGGGGAGGGAGGGAGAGAGAGAGAGAGGGAGAGAGAGAGAGAGAGAGAGAGAGAGAGAGAGAGAGAGAGATGGGTATGGCGTACCTGTGCATCAGAAACACACCCTAGAAATACGAACTTGAATCCGCTTGTAATTTCAGAAAAAAATACATAACCATAACCTACACAACGTATATGCATCATATTCTCTTTAGTAGATGTGAGTGCATGTTATTACGACATCTGATAGACCGTGAAACTGGTTACAGGTAAATCCCCTTTTGAACCTCCATTCAAATATGGAATTATTACGAGGCCTGCAAGGTAACAAAAAACATCCACAACCCACAGCCCACTGACCAGTACCTATCTCAGCATCTACCGGTATAACTCAGCACCTCTGAATAAAAAAAAAGTAAAAAAAAAACTATCTCAGCATCTACCGGTATAACCCAGCACCTCTGAATTAAAAAATAAAAAAAAAACTATCTCAGCATCTACCAGTATAACCCAGCACCTCTGAATAAAAAAAGAAAAAAAAATGAAAACTATCTCAGCATCTACCGATATAACCCAGCACCTCTGAATAAAAAAAATAAATAAATAAAAAAATCAAAAAAATCTATCTCAGCATCTACCGGTATAACCCATCACCTCTGAATAAAAAAACAATAAAAAAATATATAAAAAAGAACTAGTCGGCGACAAAACAACAATCCGATTTCATCACAACACACGGGGGTATGTGGGTAAGGTACCCTCCTCCCTAAGGTCTAAAAGTATTCAGTTTCGGGATGGAGAATACCATACCACTCACATTCACATTAACATTCACATTCACATCCACATAATTTACATTCATAAACTCGTGCAAATATACGTAGTTGATCTTTTGTTTTGGTAGGAGTCGCCCTGAATGAATAAGAGCAATGTAGTTACAATTCCGTCTCTCTGGTCACCTATGATAATAATAATAATAATAATAGTATCAAGATTTACTGTGAAACATACAATCAGAGGGAATACAATTGCCACATGGGATAATTTCTATAAAATTTCAAATCAAAATACAGTATTAATTACCCTTCGCTGGCCGGGCACATTCCCATAAAAAATGGCATATTTCTCATTCTAAAAGAGGTGGTCATTCTGACACGAACGTATTTAGTTTTTTGGGGGTAAAATACTAATGGTGATGAAGATGTTGATGAATGGAATGCGCATGGTAACATTATTGATAAAATAGCAATGCTAACAACTACAACTACAACAATACTAGTAGACGTAGTAATAGTACTAGTAGCGGTGTTGGTGGTAGTAGTAACTGTAATAGTTATAATGACAGTAGTAGTAGTAGTAGTAGTAGTAGTAGTAGTAGTAATAATAATAACAATAATAATAATAATAATAACTGTAATAGTTATAATGACAGTAGTAGTAATTATACTAATAATATTAAACACTCATAAAAACAGCAACAGTAATAATAAAAATTATGGCAATTGTTAATTTGTCAACATTATCATCGCCAGAATTGTTGTCACGCCATTATCATTATAACTTATATCATCATTATGATTGCTCTCGTTATCACCATTACATTTTTTATTATCATTATTATTACAAATGTTATTATCAGTAGTTTTATTATCATTATTATTACTATTATTAGTCGTAGTTTTATTATCATTATCATTATATTGTTCATCTTTATCAATATTATCATGATCATTATTATTATTATCATTATTATCATAGTTGTTATTATTAGTAATAATCATCATTATCATTCCCATCATTTCCATAAATAATGTCACCATTATTATCACTATCATCCTAATTGTCACTGCTATTACCATTCCTATTTTCTTTATCGGTATCATTGATTATAACTATTCTCATTGTTGTTATTATTACCATAATTATTGATGATTTGTTCTTGTAATCATTAGTATAATTATCATTGTTACTTTTATCATTATCATTATCACTGTTACTTTTATCATTATCATTATTACTTTTATCATTATCATTATCATCATCATTATTATCATCATTATCACCAACATAATTTTTATCATAATTATTTATTATTATTATCATTACCATTATCATCATTACTATTACTATTACTATTACTATTACTATTACTACTATTACTACTACTACCACTTTCATTGTTGTTGTTACTGTTATTATCGTTAATGCAATCATTATCACTATCATTATTGCTGTCGTCATTGTTGTTATGATAATAATGATACAAATATTATTATCAGCCTTATAATTATTGTTATCACCATCATCATCAATGCATTCACAACCAATTAATATCGTAACTGCCATACACACAAAGTATCTGACACAGGTAGTCAATATTTATTTCAAATGATTGTTTCACTTAGTACCAGTAACACAAATGATTCAGGGGAAAAAAATCACAACTGAGTCAACATACATCTCGAGACATAAAAAAAAATACTCGTAAGTTCAGGGGTAAAAAAAAAGGGGGGGAGGACACCATGATGGGAATCACCAATGCTATAATTCAAGTACACTGCATCGAGCAGAATGGTCTTTTCGCTACAAAGAACGACACACCAGCTGGATATTGTAACGGTGTGGCAGACTGTGAGCGCGGATAAGCTGGCTATCACCCTCACTTTGGCAACACGCCAGAGAAACAGACTGTGTTGCAATCAGGATTTCCAGGACTTGCAAGGGAAGAATCCCTTGTGGATATAAGTGATATTCAGGTTAGCCAGCATTCCCCTTAATGCTACTTATGCTGCAGGATGGTGTTGCACCGAGGCTAGGGCAGGGGTGACCCGGGGAGTGAGGACATGACAGGCCAGAAGGAGGCACATTGCATCATGAACCTCCTTATTTGCCAAAGAACCAGAGTCGTTTTAGTGATGGCTGAAGAAGAGGGACCGTTTCCGTTACCAATATCGTTGAAATTATCACAACACATTTTTTTTGTACATCTAGCTTCATTTTAACCTAGATCCTGACCCTGGTGGTTCGGCTGGATTCACCAGTGTCAGCGCCACTTGCAGATCCTACTTTTGCACTCACCTAAGCAAGCGCTGAGGGCTTCGTCTACTACTAGAGGATCCATAACGGACATATTCCACACACCAATTCGCTTCTGGGGGCTAGTAACTCCATGGATGTGCGTACATAGCAGCACTTGGGCACAGCACACAGCACACAGATCACTGCCTCTCACAACACTGATTCACCTCGCTCGGTGCTCGCTGGCCTTTGCCTCTGGCGAATGCTGATTACGTAGGCAGGGAGATGCCCGCTCTCCGCCGCCCACTCCCTCCCTCACAGTGACCTCTCTTTTCGACGTTGATCTAGTTTATTGCCACTTTATCTGTCCATTAAATGTGTTTATTGAGTTTGTATCACTATATAGACAAGAAAGTGTCCTGCGGTGATCCCCTGGTTGGTGAGAATGTTGAGATAACGATGAGAGGGTTCACCTGGGATAGTCCACGTCCAGGCCAACAGATGGCGCTGAGCGCGTGCCCACAAGCCTGTCGTGGGAACAATCCTTTCCTTATCTTTTACCATAGCAAACAAATATACAAAACTTTACACGTTTCAATATTCTTATGTAAAATATCTATATTCCGAATCACAAAGCAAATAAAACACAAGACACAAGGAAACAAGAAGAGAGCGCCCGCAAATTATTCCCTCTTTTCCTGTTTCTGGGGATGGTTGATAGGAAAATGGGGACAATGGGAGAGGGAGAAATAAATATCAGTGTGAACGACCACACCGACTCGTAGCCCGAGTGTGCGTTCATTCTCGATACATCTGCCATCTACGGGCATTAGGAAAGACCAACGACACATGTACATATCGTTGCCAACCTGGCTGGTGCTGCTGCAGATTACACACACAGGTTGGTCACCTTATCTCTCGGCGGTATCATGGAGATAGCACAACAATGATTGATGTTCACGGTAACTCTACTGCGAATGAGTATTTAGCCTCGAATCGTCATTTAATTTCCGCATGCAAAGTGACTACATGAGAACAAGGGACATTAACCTAAGTTCCCCCCAAGCGCCC